>CM076581.1:1439332112-1439575725 GCA_034641835.2 Pinus albicaulis
ATCGGGTGAAAATGTGAAGCTGGGTTACACTTTTTCCCTTTTTTTGAGAAAAAATTTTCATTTTTTTCGATTCTTCAACTTTCTGCAAACTATAACAATTTTTCTGTGTAGAATTTCATTTTGCGATAAAAATAAAAGTTGTGAGAAATTTTTTTAGCTTTCTTTTACTTATTTTTTGAAATTTTTTTATGCATATTTGATATGTCAACTTTGTGTTTCTTTGAGTGTGTGTTTCTTAACTATCAAAGGATTCATAAGAAGTCATGTTATGACGCAATGTTCTATTCATTGAAAATTTGTGTTTTTGAAAAAACAAAATGTGTTACAACAATCTAGACAGAGTCTACCTTATTTTTGTCATATTTACAAAGCCAATGGATGCATATCATAATTACTAGAATTTTTTGAACTGGTCTAATAAGAAAAACTGCATATTTTGGATATGTTTCGCGTCACAAACAATTTCTTAACATATAAGTTATAAACTAAAAATATAAAAGCTACCCATTAGAGACGACGGACCATTGTAATGCCCCATAATTTTTTCAAATTTTTTTACAATGTATTTTGGGAGATACAAAATTTTGATTTCACTGAATCACAATGACCCTCAGAAATTGTTTGCACCCATTTTATTAAAAAAACAATTAAAATTAATAAATGTTTATGAAATTCCATAAAAGCTATATTTCCTAAAAGTAGATTCAATTCTGAAAATTATTTTCTTGGTTCCGACAATTAATTAACAATTTTTCATGGAGTTTAATCAGTGCAAAGTTGCAGAACCGTATTCAGAACCTGGTTTTTGCGTAATTGGTGACGCGTTAGTTTGGCCGAACTTTTAATATAAGTTCGGCCGAACTATGATTTCCACCGTACGCTCATTAAATATAACGTCTTAATAGTTCGGCCGAACTTTTAATAAAAAGTTCGGCCGAACTATTGTATAACTTTCCGTCGGCAGGAAAGTTTTGCGAAGCCCCTACTAAAAACACATTTCGCGGCAATATAAATTGTCGCGAAATGATTCATAATTTTCGCACATTTTGCACATTTCATCTCATTTTATAACGATTTTGGTTTGGGTTCAAAAAATTATCTTCAAAGTTTGGGTTTAAAAGCATTTCTTGGAAGCAAATTCATTTTACAAAGAATTTTTTTTGGAAGACATTTTTTGGAGGCGGCCTGATTTTGGCAAAAATTGTTTTGAACTTAAAAAAATTTCTTGGACGTACATTCAAAAGACATTTCTTGGAGGTATGTACGTGTTTTGAGTTGAAGTAAATATTTTGAGCTTCGTTTCATTTTTATAAGACATTTTTCTCTCAAATTTTTTTAAGTGTTTTGGATTGGAGTATGTATTTTTTGCAAAAAAATTACATTGAATTTTTTTAAATTAAATCTTTTGTGATATTTTTTTTAATTGAGTTATTGTCTAATTTTTTGAAGGGAATTTTTTGAACTTCATACCCTATTATCATGGGAAATCGAAGAACTTGTGTGAGAAAATATGATCGAAAAAGAGACCCTGAGGAATGTAGAGAAGAGACAAGACAATCTCGCAAAAGAAAGTTAGAAGTCCTCTCAAATATTGAAGAGGAAAATCAACCTCAAGCAGAAATTGAAGCAGGTATGTAAATGTAAATATTATGATCTATTGATATATTTAAAATTTTCCTTATGTAAAATGTGAAGCTTAATTTTTATTTGATGAAGTAATTTGAAAAATATTTTGTTTAATGTAAACAGACAAAAATATTCCTCAAAATATTGAAGAAGAAAATCAACCTCAAGCAGAAATTGAAGCAGTTATGTAAATGTAAATATTATGATCTATTGATATATTTAAAATTTTCCTAATGTAAAATGTGAAGCTTAATTTTTATTTGATGAACTAGCTTGAAAAATATTTTTTTTAATGTAAACAGACAGAGATATTCCTCAAAATATTGAAGACGAAAATCAACCTCAAGCAGAAATTGAAGCAGGTATGTAAATGTAAATATTATGATCTATTGATATATTTAAAATTTTCCTAATATAAAATGTGAAGCTTAATTTTTTATTTGATGAAATAGTTTGAAAAATATTTTGTTTAATATAAACAGACAGAGATATTCCTCAAAATATTGAAGAAGAAAATCAACCTCAAGAAGAAATGGAAGCAGGTATGTAAATGTAAATATTATGATCTATTGATATATTTAAAATTTTCTTAATGTAAAATGTGAAGCTTAATTTTTATTTGATGAACTAATTTGAAAAATATTTGAAATTTTAGATATATTTATTAATTTAGTTATTTATTGAATATGTACTATTTTTTTGAATATGTACAGATGAAATCACTATCGATAATGAGATGTTAGAAAATTTTGACACTCACACATATGGAGATAAAAAACCTGACCATGTTATACGATATCGTGTTAACTGCATTTTTGAAAAGTATTTCTTAAATGAGCGGGTGACAGTTCAAGCTCAAATGTTGAAAGGTCTCCTATCATTAAGGAAATTAAAAGAAGCTATGACACTATTGGGTATTCGAAAATCAACCAAAGATAAAAAAAATGAAGGAAGATGTGATAAAAAATATGAGTAGTGCTATAAAGTCAATTAAGAGATCTAGAGAGAAATATGTTTCAATTGTACGTAGAGGAATACAGATGGCAATGGTTTCATCAAGTACTCAAGAGAATCGTTTGGTAACATCTATGGCACGAGCACTGGGAACCTCGTGAAAAACTTTGCACAAACATCAGAAATTTCGGTTGCAAATAGATGTAAATGATGAACTCGCTTGTTGGAGAGCTATTTGTAGGCAACCATACAAAGATAGACTTGGAGAAAATGTTAAAAAAATAATATATGAATATTGGAAGAACAATTTGCGTGTTTCACCAACTGCAAGGCATGTGATGCGAAGAACAATAGCACGAAATCAGTACGAAGAACATGAAAAACATCTCTTGGAAACCACTCAGATAGAGTTATTCAACAAGTTCAAAGAAGAGAATTGTCAAATTCATGTTTCACTCAGTGCTTTTGTTCAACAAAAACCATGGTATGTAAAACCTATCACCGTACACGACACTTGTTGTTACCGTTATCATGTGGAATTTGAGTTATATTATGACACATTCCTTGATTTCGGTAGAACATTATGGAAGGATTCACCTCCTCCTTCCACTATCCGTGATTTCATATCTCAAATTCTATGTGAAAGAGAAAGCGATGAACTATTTTACAAAAAGAAATGTGTTGGTGGTAAAAAATGCAATGATTATGGACATTTGACTAAATTTCAAAACAAATATCGTATTGATATAAATGATCAATCATTTTCCAACATGAAAGTGAAATAGAAGAGATATGAATATATCGATACATCGATTTAAGGTGCAAATAGTGTTAAAAGAACTGAATTACTAGAAAATGAAATTTTTCTGATAGACTTTTTGAGAAAGTTTGAGGCTGAAATTTACAAATATACCAAGCATTCCTATAGAGCTCGATGGCAAGACTTGCAATTCGAATAATCTCGTGAATTTTTTCCACCAGGGACCATTTTGTCAGTGATTGATTTTGCAGAAAACTACACATTTGTTCCACAAAAATAAATTCAGAGTGAATACTATCATTCTGACCAAGTCTCCATGCTCGTCCATATTCTATATAGACATGCTGAACAAAATGTCGATCATATAGAAAGCATGAGTGAAAATTGACATATCATTAAAGAATATCACTTTTATATTAGTGACGATCGTACACATGATACATGTTTTGTACAACATTGTTTTGGAAGAATTTATGATTCATTGAAAAATCATGGAATAACATTCAATGAACATTGGATATGGTCAGACGGATGCGCAGGTCAATTCAAATCTGCACGATCATTCTTTTGGTTGTGTTGTCTTCATCAGAAAACCTGCATTAAACATTGTTGGAATTTCATCGAGACTGGCCATGGAAAAGGAGAACATGACGGTGCAGGAGCATGCATAAAACGAGTACTTCGAAGATATCAAATGAACCACTCTGCACACCGACTTGTGAATGCTGAAGAATTTGTTCAATGGTGCATCACTGCTCTAAGCCATGAGAAAAACCCATCAAGAGAAGTGCGAAGGTACATTCAATTTAATTTATATTGGAAATATAATTTTAAACATTGTACATTTATCATGCAATGATTATTTTTAATTGTATTTTGATATCATATTTACAAATTCTTTTTCTAATTTTCCATATAAAGGTTTTTCTGGCATATTGGAATCGAAGACATAGATAGATCAATTGGAAATGACGTTGAAACAATAAAATGGACTCGAAAATTGCATTCAATTCAAACAAAGTTGTCCACAAATGTGTTTGCATTGGATAAAAGAAAATATTCTTGTTTTTGTGATGTTTGCATAGACAACACAAAATCCAATGACGTTTGTGAAAACAAAATGTATGTGAACGATTGGAAATATACATAGCTAAATACAAAGGGAAAAATGTCTGTTGCAATGTTTGAAGAAATGCAATCAGAGGAAACTACAATATCATCCGATGGTGATCGAGTTTCTGATCTTGTTAGAGAAGGTAACATTTGAATTACTTTCTAATGATTTAAAGATCTAGAAATAAATTTAAATATGCATAATTTTGTTAAATTCATTTTATTGTGCAGGAGATGTTTTCGCTATAATTGCACCTATTGACAACGATGCAAATGTGAAGTATTATTTGATGCGTTTCACTGAACGAAAAATGAAACTATTACAAAACTATGATGATCACGGATTTCAGTATGACAGAGGGTTTATTATACTGAAAGATTATTTTTTCAAACAAACTCATCAAAGTGGAGACTTTGTTTACTTTGAAGACTATGAACCTGATTCCATAAGTTGTCAATATAGTCACTTGGTGTGTGCAGCACGCATAAAGTTGATAGAAGTTCAATCAAAGAAAAAATAAAAAATTAAGAGATAAAATGTCAAAATCCGATCATGAACGGATTATTGAGGATGGAATTCCATTAGAATTTTTTTGAGTGAATTTTCCAACAACTTATTATCTTTGGATTAAATATGTTTTATAACTTCCAGTACTCAACTAAAAATTGAGCTTCTTATGTTATTTTTGCAAGTGTTTGCACATGTACAAATTGTTTGGGTACAAGCACGTGCTCTAATATCACCTGAAAGTAGTTTTACATACATACATGTGCATTGATGAAAAATGTTATATTTATTGGATATATATATATATATATATATATATATATATATATATATAATGAAATTAATTGTTCTAGTTTTACTATGTGCATTGATGAAAAATTATTTACGTACTCAATATATATGTTCTAGAGTGCAATTAACTGGAACTAGTTTTTCTATGTGCATTAATGAAAAACTAGCTGGATTTTCTGGTAAAAAGTATGGACACAATGTAAATAAATCATCTGCAGTATATTTTTGTACGAAAATTCCTTTCAGACAAGAGACTCGAAGCACTTCTCCAACTTTTGGTGGGATTTGACCCACATCTCTAATCCTGATTGAAAATCTCGTACAAAATCTGCTTGTCCAATGGTCGGATATGTTCAATGTGCATTGATGAAAAATGTTACTTGTCTTGGATAGATATGTTCTAGAATGCACAATTAATTGTTCCAAGTAGTTTTTCTATGTGCATTTATGAAAAACTAGTTGGATTTTTTGGTAAAAAGTTTCAACAATGTAAATAAATCGACAAGGCTACCTATTTGAGTGCATTAACGACATTGACCCAAATTTAACAAACATATATATGTACTAGAGACTTATATTTCCAATCAAAATTAAAGGGATAATTTGTACATATATCTACTTCTTTAAACTCTATTTTCAATTAGAGCTCAATTGATAGATGGTTAGTTGCATTGAAAAGCTATGTTCTTCCTATTGGAAATTTTTTCATTCAAACAAAACTACATGGAGAGATCAAAAGCAATCTTAAAATTTCAAACATGTACTTCAACCATCCAAAAGGGATTTCTGCAACATTACTTGACATGCCATGCCAATTATAGTGAACAACTATCCAATAGAAACATTTAACATTATATACCATGTGTCAAATGTAGATTGAAACCATCCAAAACTTTAAAATTTTAAAAACTTTTGATAATATATCGTGCAACATTAAAACATTAAACATCACATGTGAAATGTAGATTGAAACTGTTCAAAACTTGAGTTTAAAAAACTTTAAATTATATATAGATCGTTACTTCACATGCCATGCCAATTATAGTTCAACTAGATCCAATAGAAACATTTAACATTATATACCACATGTGCAAATGTAGATTGAAACCATCCAAAAATTTAAGTTTTAAAAACCTTTTGATATAATATATTGTGCAACATTAAAACATTAAACATTTAAAGTTCATTAAATATCACATGCAAAATGTAGATTGAAACCATCCAAAACTTGAGTTTTAAAAACTTCACATGCCATGCCAATTATAATTCAACTATCCAACAAAAACATGTAACATTAAATATTCACATGCCAAAAGTACTAAAACCATCCAAAAATTAAATAAAACAAATTATATAATAACAATGTAATAAAATATGTCCAAAAATTGTAAATCTCACAAGTATCAAATTGTATCAAGTTTAACAAATTTTAAAACCATCTAAATTTTGAAATCAAATCTACTGTAAATCATGTCCATCAAATGTAGACGAATATAGCGTCTTCCCTACTAGGGTCTCAGTCTGCGTCGTATCCTGTGAATGGGAAACCTACATACATAATGCACATGTACTTGAAAATTAAAATTTGATGTTTTAAAAATGAATGAGAATATATATATCTATAACTTCATGTAAAAAACAAAATATAACAGAAAAATCATGCAACACCTCATAAGGTTCCCTCTCCATTTGACGAACAGGTTCTCCCATAGGAACATCTGCAGTGGTAAACTGTAAAATATACATGTACAAGTATATATATATATAAATTAAAAAATTTCAAATGAAAATGCACGTGTACATATATAAAATTATTTTCAATTTAATATTAAAAAAAGGAACTAAAGACAACTTGTTCAAATGCTGTGGATGTTCCTATCTCCGTCGCTAGAGTCCGCGGATTAAAGAAATCTTCTATAGGAACCTAAATTCAAAAAAATTTAAATAACTCAAAATATAGATCTCTCTCTCTCTCTCTCTCTCTCTCTCTCTCTCTCTCTCTCTATATATATATATATATATATATCTCAATTTTTAATGGAACTTTTTGAGGTAGAATATATATATATATATATATAACTTTTAAACATAAATTTTAAACTTGTGAAAAATTGTCCATACTTGTGGCTCATCTCCCAAGGAAGTAGAAGGTACATCTCCCAAGGAAGAAGAAGGTACCGCCATCCCAAAAACATCAGAGGGAATCGGTACCTGTTAAAACATTTTATCAAATTATATATATACATACATGTACATGTGTGGCAACAATTATTTATTTTAAAGTCACTTAAAAAACACTAATATTTGCCAACATATCTTGATGGTCAGATCCATCTGCATTGTTTGAACCAGAGGTCCCGAACGTGATATTAACATTTTTGTCACACATCATGTGTGAGAACTGCAAATGGTGTTTTAACATATAATCATACATTTTTGTTAGATTAATGTACACATACAAATAAATGTATACATGTACATACACATGTATTTATTACAAATTGTACACACGTATATGTAAAAATAATTTCAAACCCTAAGGTCACTAACACATACCATTCCGGTGCCCTCTTCCTCATGAAAAATTAGGTCTTGCAGACCATTGCGACAATTTATTGCATATGTTCGAAGATCTTCAACATTCATGTTGTAAATCTCCTCATCTGTACGATAAACAAAATTGGCACGTGCATTTTCACGTGCTCTTTGTCGATTTAAAAAAATATCGACTCCACTCAATCCGCTATGAACATTGTCGATCATAACATCTCTTGCTTCTCGACTTATTTGAGAAGTCGCATCCATCTCTGATCGCAGAGTTTCGACTCGAAACGGTCGACTCACCAATGGCGGCTCAGGGCGAGGCAACTCCACATCTCGCTTAGCACCCTTACGGTCATATAATCGACCTTTCCCCGGGCCAAAAAATTCTGAAGGAAGGTCATTGTAGTTGGGTTTCATACCCAAAAAAAATTCTGCATAAAAAATTTGTGCAAAATAAACAGGAACCTCATCATTCCATGGAAGCCTTCCAAAGGCCGCAAGATGCCGATCATACAAATAACGAGCTTTTTCTGGGTGCTTGAAATACTGCACCTTCAACATTTTTCTTTTTGGCCCTTCCTTATAATTAAACATTGACTTGGCCACTTCTCTTGTAACTTTTTGTTTTACGTCCTCCCATTTATCGGGACCCATCACTGTTTCTTTTCTCTTTCTCATCAGTTCTACAATTGAATCAGTCGTTGGCCCAAGTGTACACATTTACCATTTCACCCAATGAATGTGTAACTATTTCAAGGCTTTGTCGACTCTCAGCAGGTAGAGACAAAGCCACGAGATCTCTTTGCAATTTTGCATGAAGGCTTTCACACCTTTGTAAGGTGCATTCCGCCATGTTGTTTTCCCATGGTATATCAGTAATCTTCGCCGGATAAGTTGTGCTAGGTTGACAGCCTTCTTCTTGAATGTAGCAGGCTACCCTGCGTCTATTTTGACCACTAGCTCGAACATTTTCGGCCTCTGCATCAATATATATAAAATTTTGTATACTAGAAAAAACACGTGTAAAAAAAGTTGTACAAATTTAATGAAAAAATATTGAAATTGATGGAAACCTTGATGTTGTTGGTTAACATCTTCTCCAACATCACCCTGTTGAGAACCAAACCCAGAATGACGCTGCTGAGAACCAGACCCACAGTGACCCTGTTGAGAACCAGCAGTCGTTGATTGGCCTTCGGGGGAATAAATATCACCCCCTTCCCGCAACCTGCTACCACTCATACCTCGACCAGTTGAACCTTGGCCACGCTCCATGGATGGAGTAGAAACCCTTCTCCTCTTACCTCCTAAAAATTAAAATATGAAACTTATTAACAACTAATTTAACTCACAAAGTTAATAAAAAATCAATTCCATATGTACACACATGTATAGAGATTTAAGATTATATTTAAATACCGTGAACATCCCCCGATCCCTGAACCTCCATATGGGATTCGACTGATCTTCGTAGTTCATCCTCCATGATATATATCTATTGGTCGACATTTACACAAAATAGATTTCAAAAAATAAATTTGTAATTTAGTGTACACAAATTATGTAGAACACAACTTTCAAAGCAATAATTGATCATGTGTGAAACTAAATTTAATCGAAAAAGATATTATAAAAATGATAAGTTCACCAAATTGCGCTTTACATGGTGGGAGCACACTTGGCATAAAATTTACTACTTATACACTTTAGTTTGTGGGAGAAATGACACATGTACATAGTTTGCAACAGAACATGTGTTTGTATGGATGTCAAATAGAGAACTTCTATTTAGATCCATTCCAGAGATTGACTGTAGGGGCATTTACTAGATATGTCACCTTTCATAAAAGATGAGATCCAGAGGCTACCTGGCCCTTTACAGACTCTGCCTATAGAACTTGAAGAAGTAAACACTAGAGGCATTAAAAATATCAAAGAACGTTTTCATGCTCAGACATGGGAATGTGTCTCTTTCCTACGCAAAAAAATAGTTCAAGTTAGTTAATCTTCATAGACACGTCATCAAGCAGGTCAATGTGATCATCCCCAACTTACTTTTCATGAAATTAGGCTTGGAATCCTCTACAACCTGGTGGATGGAGTTGAATGGAAACTAGGTCAAGGCCTTTACAAAATACATGCTAGTGAATAACACTTACTAGGTTATGCCAACAAATAAAGTGGGAGAAATGTTTTCTCCTCGAGGTTGTCTAATTGGGTGTGTAATACCAACTTCACCCATTTCCTCACAGGTTTCTCTCTTAGGTTACAAATGTCTTCCACCTTATTCTAGTTATATATTTTTCAATTTCCCATGGATTCCTTGAATTTTTTCTCCTACCATCTCCCTCTCTCACTCCTCAAATTATTGTCATCAAATATGCCCCATTGAGGATCTGGAGCAATGTTTGCACCATACTTAGAGAATTGTCATTGCTGCTAATTGAAATTGGAGTCATGTATACTAGATTGCTTGCTTAAGTGGCTCTTACTTGGACAATATCCTGAGATGAGTTTGACATGATGGTCATATGAAGTTGGAAGCTACTTGGTGTAATTTTCCTTAAATCTTAAAAAAAAAGAGAAAAAATGTCATTTTCGATCATTTTTTATTAGCTTCTGCATACAGCAGATGTTATCACAATTGCAACACAATCATGTTCCATGACCATGAATTATGAATGATGAAATTTAATTCAATTTCTCTTAGAGTTGCAAGGTGGAATTGATAGAACTATTTGATTTCTTTACCATAAATGGATATCTCCTTTCATCTATATCTTTCTCTACCATATTATTTCCAGGTGAAATGGGAATTTTCACATTTTGAATGCCATTACCATGTAATTTTGTAGCCTTCTAGCTAGACCTATCACAAGTAAGGTTGTCATTCCAAACTATTTCTCTTGCTCAACTCAGTGACCATGACTCTCTTCTCACACTGCTTACCATATAAGATCTTCAATTGTACATGTCACGCAAAGTTGGGGGTTCTAGGTCTACACCTATTAGGTAAAGTTACATATTTTATGTCATTGTGGTCCTTAAATTTGGAGGTGTTCCACCTGAAAAGGTAGGCATTAAATATGGATGAAAAGGATTTGTTTTAACTTTGATAGAATTTCCTCGTGGAATTACTGAATTTCTCGACGACATCATGCTAGCTTTGCTTAGAGAAGAAGGTTTTGGAGAAATTGAATTCTTTCGACTTATTTTTGGCATTGAGGTTTGAGATAGTAGTTTTGATGACTCCATTGATGACCTTGCTGAGGAATTTGATGCACACAATATTGACTTTGAAGATGGTTTAGAAGATGTTGAAGAAGTTGTAGATTTTGGTGTTGTCACTGAATGTTTCTTTGTTGTTGGAATTGATCAAGACATGTAATTTAACTTTACGAGCAGATTGAAGACCTTGAAGAGGTTTTAGATTTTGTTGTTCTCACTAAAGGTTTTTGTCTAGTTTTGTTTCTTAAACCATCATTTCCATAGGACATTTTTGGTGAATAGATTCTTGACCTTGATGAGAGGATATGATACCTTGAAGAGGCTACATCTTTTGGTGACGTCACTAATTGTTTCTCTATTATCATTTTTGTTAAACATCTCGTTTAGGGAGAGGCAACTCCACATATATTGTACAGTTTATGGGACAGAAAACAATATGTAGAAATATTCACTTGGTTTTTATAATTGGATAGAAGAATGACTTAAAATGACCTTGTATGTCTCCTCATTTTAGAGCTCAAATTTTTAGGAAGGATTTAAGTATCCACCTTTCAAGAATCACTAGAAGAGGTTGATAAAGAATATAGGAAGACAAAAAACTAACCAGTGGTGTACTAAATGGATTTCTTGGGAGGTAGATTGGCATATGGACTTTTTGTAGCTAGAACTTTTCCAAATAAGTGAATATATTTGAAAACCAAACCTCTAGTTTATTTTGGTTTAGAAAAGGTCTAGAATTTGAAAAGTGAATTCCCTCTTTCTTCCTCTTACATGTCCAATGATCGGAATCTGGATTGAGGGAAAAAAATTTCCTAAATAAAAATTTTGCATTTTATTTGTACACGAGTTTTTAAAACCTAATTAACTCATAAATTTCTCACAAAATACACTTAAAGCTTGACACAAACCCCTTCCAAATTGGTTAACTTTAGAAGATCCTAAACACATTTTTATTTAACTAATGAGGGAGATAGCCCAATAAAACTAGTTTGTCCATATTCAAATCAAGTTAGTATCAAAGTACAATTTTTCTCATTTTAGTCAAGGTTAGTTAGAAGAATTAGCTATTGGTTTCTGTATTCAATTTCCTCTCAAAATTAATGTGTACGTGCTTTTGAGAGACACACTAGAAGAATAAGGTCCAAATTTTTGTTGAAAATGTGCTATGAAAGTAAAGGGTTAAAGGCAAACATGTACAAGGCATAGTTGAGTACAAGGCATAGTTGAGCAAATGTTGTTGAGGAAGGGCCTAATTATTTGGGTCTTGGTTATGGAAAACATGATGGAGAATGCTCCAAAGCCAAGGAGGCACATGAAGCTATTCCAAGAAGGAATTTTATTTCGTGTTCATTACCTCAAGCTTCTGAAGTTTGTGTTCATGATGAATGGAAAAGTTTGACACCCACTTTGCAAGAAGATGTTAATAAACATGCAGCTAATGAGAATGTAAAAGAAGAGGATGTTGAAAGCTCTATATAGTCATTGAATTCAATGCTAGTATTCAAAGGAGAGCCACTACCTCATCAAATTCACCTCCTCAAGAAGACGACAATGGTGAATGTTCAAGGTATAAATTTTCCTTTAATCAAACTGCTTTTGATTATGATAAACATGGTAAATATTCACATAAGATATATAAAAGAACTTGCACATATTCCTTTTGTGGTTTGAATAATCATAATGTTTATAGATGTTGGAAGAAGATATCCATGTACATTGAAACTTTCTAAATAAATGAGGCAAAAAGTCAAAGGCCCATTGGACAAGGAAAATGATGTTGAAAATAAGATGCAATTGTTTATTACTCATTGCCATAAGAAAGGTCACCTTGTGGACAAGTGTTGGACTTTGTATCCAACAAGTTATCCACAACATTTGAAGAAGGTGGAAAGAGATAACGACAAGAATGGAAAAGAGGATTCCATAATCGATGAGGGTCAAGATGATTCACATGATGAAGTGCAACTAAAAGATGTGCCATTGAAATGGTTTGCTAACATATGGTTAGATTTCTTATCCAATTAAGGCCTTGCATGTATTTTGATGTTTCATGAATTTCTTTGCAAATTCAAAGTATGGTGCATGTTGCATGAAGAAAGATGTTGAAAGTAGAGTTACGTTGACACACTTAAATGCAACAAATATGGAAATTTGTACATGAGCTCTATCGTTTGACTTGAGAGTCAGTTGTTTGAAGAGGCATGTTTTGTCGACTTGTGTTTGGTTGATGGTTTTGTACACCAATATGTAAGAGTACATGGAGATATTCACATGATGCGAATTTTTTTTCTTTGAAGGAGAAAAATGATATGTCAGCGAGTTATGTTTCTTGCATGATGTGTTTTCAGTTTGATGGTTTTGTTTGTGACAAGACGTCACAAGATTTTGCGAAGGTCCACTCTTGACCGAGAGCCTCATGATTACAGCCTAATCATGAGAATCAAATGGGAGTGCATCCTTATTTTGAAAACAAATAGGATTCTGAGCTACCTAGGACTCAAAACATTATTTTTAAATTTGAAATATCATGGTGTGTTGTTTCAATGCCTGAATCCACAACCCTAACATAAATTGTTTTATTCCTTTTTTGCAGGATTTAGTTGGTTATATTAAAAGTTAGTTGAATTTGAAATTCTTGGCTTAGTGGCATGAACCAAACATATTGTACATATTAAATGAGGAATTTCGCTCTCCCAATCATTTCTAAATCACCCATATCACCAAGAAAACATGTTTTAAAAGAACATACTTTGGTATGGGAAAGACCTTAGGTTTCAAATATTATAAGAATGTTTTTGATATGGTTGAGAGAATGTGAAAAATAGAATCCATAAACAAATTATTTTTCAAAACGTATTACTTTCAAAGTATCAACAAGGAACATGTACAAGGGTGTTCAATGAATTAACGCTATTTATTTAAATTCCATGATGTATATCTTACTCATAATTTTAAAAAATTATTAAATAATGATCTATATTGGATAATTATATTATTTGTCATATATTTTGATGCTTATAGAGTGAAAAAACTGAAAGAATCAACTTGTAGGGTCATTTTAATGGTGGGTGGAGAATTGGGCTCTAAAACCTTTTGGAGTCATTTTGAGGCCTTAAATGACATTTTTGGTGGTTAAACAATTATCCCTTGTGCCGAAATCTTGACCATTATTCTACACTTAAAGACATATCCAATGGTGCAAGAAAAACATCAAACGAAGTTCATTCAAAATTTATTCCTTTAGTAAGTTGACCTATCATGTTGACCACCATCGTATGAGAGAATGACATCTTAGCCCCATTACTCATGCATGGCAAGCTAGCTACATGTGGAATTTTAACAAGACTCTAAAAGGTCTAAAATCACAAACCTCGTTAATGGTTGACAGAGTCAAATCTTACACCTAGTTGGTTATCACACTATGTTAAATACTTGGCCACTAGGAGGAATAAGAGTTCCATTTTGTGTTATTGTATTTTGTTCCATAGTTGAAAATACAACTAGGAGTGTGAAGTTAGAGAGAAAAATGAATGAAGTTAAGTTTTTATAGCAACCTTACACGCTAAAAGTCTTAGCTAACTCTAGAGAGATTACCTCTTTCTTTGTACTCACATATTTTCCATACCAGAAAAGAGAGAGTAGAGCATGTTTACATTTTAGTGTTGTTTTCTCCCATAAGGATTTCCTAGGGAAAAAGGAGTCTAGAGCATCATTACTTTTTAGGGTTGCTTGTCTCCCATATAAGGATTTCCTAGGAAAATAATTGTGTTGATTGTCTAGAGATATTTATGTGTGTGTTTCATTATGTTCTCTATTTCTTACGTTGTGTTTCATTATGTTTTATAATTCTTACATTTTTGCCCTCCTATTTTTCTTTCCAATCAAGGTTTATAAAATAACATGAGAAGCAACATGAGATTTGGAACAATCATTTTCATTATCTATATGGAAGGCAAGAAGGATTATATCCCCTTAAGCTTAAGCTTATGTAGTTTGTCAATTTTTATCATATATTTTTTCGTAAGGGTAAATGTTTTTTTATCTATAATACAAGTCATGAGTTCCCAAATTTTACCTCATGTAAAGCATGATTCTAGGATTACTACAATTTGTACTTGGTTTTTTATTGTGATGATGCCCTGTCTCAATCACTTGGCCATCTCTCGATGGGTAGTTAAATATTTATAACAATACTTAATTAAAATTTATCTATTTGTATTATGTGAAATTATGTAAAAAATGGTATACTACTTTTCATAAAATTGGGTTGAGTTTATCATATATTTTAATGAAAGTTGATTAAATATGTTTTCTTTAAAAGGATCTAACAATTTTGTTAAGGTATGAATTTTCAATTTTGTGTGGCTCTCTATCAACCTTCACTTCCTCATTTCTATAAAAAAATCTACTTGCTCATTCATATACCCACCTTTTATTCAAATGCATGAGTTTTGAACTCTCGGTAACTATGTTTTTCCACGCAGGAAAATTATGTCACATTTTATACTAACTCTAAATATTATTTTGAAGTTTGAATTACTGTTATTATTTTATATAATTTAACATTAGATATAAGTTTAAATTGAAAGCTACTTAGATGAAATATAGCTTAGATATGGCATTTTCAAATTATTATCTATTTATTGAACTAAAGGACATAATTATTACACATGTTTAATTTACATTCAAATGCTTCTTTGATTTATCTCCTATAGCTTAATGTAATGCTAGATAAATAATTTAAGTTGAAGGCCCATGAGATAAATATGACTTCTATGTGACATTTGTATTGAATCATCTATTTGTTGTGTTATATGAACATAATTGGTATGCATATCTAATTTTCATTACTAATATGTCATGTCATGCTTCTTTAATTTATATTTTATAGATGACCGGAGTATCCCTTTTTAATCTATCCCTTTTGACTTCAGATATGTGGGTAATACTCATCCGAATATTTTTCTATCATAAAGCAATGAGTAAAATTGTATTCCATTTGTGTCAATGTTAAGGTTAAGCACATGGATTAAAGTTTTACATAAGATACATTGCCACGGTGTACATTTATATCTAAAGAGTCCAAAACCTCATTCAAGACCATATGTTTTGTTGGTGTAGTTTGATTGGTTATATTGCATTGCTTTTGCAGTTGTTGTTGTGGGCCTCACCATCTAGTGATTTTAGGTAAAAAAATTATTTACATGGAATTTTTAAGTATCCTAGAATGTTTATTATTTATCACTACTAGCCTTGGTGATTTAGTTGTTTGTTTTGATGCTACTTGGTTACCCATATTTAATAGTTGTTCATGTTAATTCATTTTTAAGGCTTTTTATTGGCCTATCAGGATGTATTTTTCTCAAATCCATAATGGCTAAAAGAATGAAATTTATCTATGAAAAAGAGAGGTCATATGGAAAAAAAATTGTTTTCAAGTGTTCTTTTGAACCCATAGAACTCGCAACCCCAATATGGATACAATACTAAGTAATACATAGCGTCCTCATCTAACTTAGCCAGGAATTTGCAATACTATATTTGAGTTGGCTAGCTCCATTTCAAGATATTATAATGTTAGATTATTATTTCTATAGATTTTGATTATGGTAGTAAAATGTTACAAAAAACCAGAAACTACAAATAATATTATTCTAGATATATGTAAAAAGGACATGGTAGAGAAAATCAAACAATATTAAACATTTCATAAATAGTTTATATATAAATACATTTTCTAATTTTGATTGTAAATTCCAAGGCTTAAAGCAATAATTTTTCTAATAATTTTTTTTAATTAATAAATAAAAAAGAAGCATTTTCAATCAAAATCACATCCAACATATAATAAAAATAATAAAAACAATTTAAAAATTCATACAGTATGACATTACTATATGGCAAAGAGCATAAAAATATACAAGCAAAAAATCCTTTTATATAATAATGGAGAGCTTCAAATATACAAGAAAAAAAATCTTCCAGTTTTAAACAATCATATTTTAAACAATTAAAACTTGGAGAAAATCATCTATTTTTGAATTTCAATTATATAAAAAATTAGTCAAATATTTCAAATCTGTTTTTTAGCTAGTTGCAGAGTGTAGGTGCAGTTGTAGCTAGAGAGAGACTCCAAGAAGGGGTTTCAAGACAGAGCAGGTTTCCAACATTCCAGTCAAGAAGGGAGGCAAATATCTCCAACAAAATATGTTGTCTATGTTTTCTTTAGTACTCAATCGAGCCTGTATTAACCTGCAAGCGAACCTGATGTTTCTTATATAATCACAAGGATTATTAAAAATATTGCTGCAATTTCCTCAACGGACTTGACAGTCCTCAATATAAATGGTATCCACATGCTCTATTTTTGGACGTGGTAGTTGGTAATGGTTTTCAAACGAGCCTAATGTCTTTTGAAGCGAGCCTGTACTCACTTGTATGCTGTTCCATAGGGGTTCGTTTTTTTTACTAGACTATTATCCGCACAACAAGCCTATCAATTGCATACTACTCATTGTTGCTGATCAAAAGATGCTCTCTAGTACTCAATATGAATGGTACCCACAAGGCTCTATTTTTTTTGGACGTGGTAGATTGTTACGGCCAGCATGCGAGCCTAATATATCTAAAACAGTGATACTGGGTAGACTATTTAGGCCAGCAGGCGAGCCTAATATTTGGTAGATTGTTTCGCATCCTATACACTTGCCGTTGCCTGAAAGGCTTGCAAAAGTGGTGTATTTTCAAGGCCTCATGTACAGAGAAACATCATACCATTTGGGCTAAGGTGGGGTATTTTCTCTACTTTTGTTGGAGGATAAAAACCCAAAAACCTAAGTTGCAAATATTAAAACACTGTTAAATGGTTCAGTGCTTACCAATGAGTTTAATAAGAATGAACTGTAATCCCCAGGAAAAAAACAGATTTCACAGTAAATGTCTTTTTTAACATGTTCTAAATTTTCAAGGTTTTATTAACAAGGTAGGATTCATATGCTCTCTCTCAAGAAATCATTTTCTGATAATCTTGCAGGATCTTCAATAAATTTAAAAATTTACATTTGCATATTGTGTCATAGAAAAATATGTTTTATTCTTACCAAAGTTTAAAGTTGTTTCTAAAATTCTAAATGTCTCCATATAATCTATTTTACTCCAATACAAATTGCCGTAGTGTTTTTTTATGCATTATTTGCTGGGAAATACCCTTCTCCCTCGAGAAAAGAAGGTCAAATGTTTAGAATTCGTATAACCAAAATTTTAATATAGAACAAAATTTTTAATACACAGACATTTTTCTAAAATACAGAGACATTTAATACACAGACATTTAATAAAATACAACGACATTTTTTAATTCAACGCACAAATTTTTTTCGAGGGCGTATGGAGACTTACCCGACGGAGTCGACAAGCGCAGATGGCAGGAGCACCAGGGCGGCGGCAGCAGCAACAGCGCGTATAGAGCGAAAATGATAAACCGCAATAACAACGCGTGAACAATGAAACAGTAAACCATAAACATTCGCGGGTGATTTATTTATAGAAAATAGTTTGGCCGAACTATTTTAAAAGTAAAATTTCGGCCGAACTTTTGTAGCAGTTTGGCCGAACTTTTGTTGCCGGTTTTCCAATCTCCGACAAAAATTCTGTTTGCCCGCGCCGTCAGTGTGCCGTCAATATAAACGAAAACACGAGTTCGGCCGAACTTCATAAGAAATTTCAGCCGAACTCTTACAAATTTCGGCCGAACTATTGTTGAAAAAAAATTTCGGCCCCCGATTCTCACAAAATTGTAACCCAGCTTCACGTTTCCGCCCTATAGGAACCTGAACAAGGTGAAAAATTAGAACAGGTATTTATTGTTGAGGCTTGATTATTTATTTGATCAGTTGAAGTGGGAAGCAATGTTCTTGAAGGTTTATTTGAGATCAGGATACCATTAGCTACACATCAAATAAGAGGACATCTATAAGACTAATTTTCGGACCAGGTATGTGAATTATGAGTTTGGTGTGGTTCCTTTTGGTTCAACTAATGCTTCAGCTACTTTAATGTGTTCGATGAATAGTATGTTGCGTCCTTATATGGACAAGTTTGTTATTGTATTCATTGATGATATATTGATATATTCTAAGAATGAGGAAAAACATGTTGAACACTTAAAAATAATGTTAAGACTACTAAGAGAGCATGAGTTGTATGAAAAGATTAGTAAATGCAGCTTCTTTCAGAAATAGGTCCATTATTTAGGGCACGTGGTTTTCAAGGAAAGTATAGCAGTGGATCTGAAAAGTATAAAGGCTATGATGGAATGGGAAGCTCCTAGGAATGTGGATGAAGTCAGATCATTCATGGGACTAGCAGATTACTATAGAAGGTTCACCGGGAACTTCTCATGGATTACCTATCCTATTAGATAATTGCATACAAAAGGAAAGAAATTTGAATGGACGGAGGAATGTGCAGCCAGTTTTGAGGAGTTGAAGTAGTTTCTTACAAATGCTCTAGTTCTAAATATTGCATATTTGGATAAAAAGTTTGTGGTGTGTACAGACGCATGAAAAAGAGGACTTGGTGGAGTCATGATGCAGGAGGGACACGTGGTACTCTACGAATCAATAAAACTAAATGATTATGATCATAATTGTGTGACACATTATATTGAATTGGCAACGATCATGCATGCATTGCTCATGTGGAGACATTATATTCTTGGAAGGAGGTTGATCTTTATGAGTGATCACAGTGGATTGAGATATTTATTTTACCAACCAAATTCGAATTCTAGTCAATCTAGGTGGTTGGCTATGATTAGTGAGCTTGACCTCGAGATTAGGTACATTCAGGGTAAAGAGAGTAGGGTTGAAAATTCTCTTAGCATGAGGGTAGAAGTAAAACACATTGTAGCTATGAGTTCTTATGGGAAATATTTATGGTATTGGATCTTGTAGGAAGGAAAACAAGAAGAAAGGTATGAAAAACTTAAGAACAAGTTACAACAACAGGGTACAAGTCAACAAGATGTGGACTATCATCTCACGACAGATGGTTTAGTGAGATTTAAGGACAAGATCTATGTTTCAAACAAGAGTGAGTTCAAGAAGCTTACCTTCTGGTAATTTCATGTTAAGTCATGTTCAAGTCACCCTCGATATCAAAATACATTGACAGCGATGAATACTTTCTACTATTGGCTAAATTTTATAAATGAGGTGGTAGAGTTTTTGGTGAAATGTTTGGATTGTGAACAGGTAAAGGAAGAGTGTAAAAATTCAGGTTGTTTATTGCAGCCAAGTTTGATTCCAGAATTATGGAAATGGGAGGTCATTTCTATGGAATTCATTACAGGTTTTTTGATGACATCTAGACATCAAAATTCCATCATGGTTATGGTTAACAGATTAACCAAGTTATTTCACTTCATTCGAGTGAATTCTACTCATTTAGATAGTGAGGTGGCATAGGTCTTCATCATATATATAGTAAGGTTGCATGGTTTTTTTAAGAATATTGTGTCAAACAGAGATTCCAAGTTCACTTCTATGTTATAGAAGGAGTTATTTGCATGTTTGGTTATAGAGTTGGCCTTCAGTATAGCCTATTGTCCGCAAATAGATGGAAATATAGAAAGTTTCAACTGTATTTTAGAGGACATGTTGAGAATTTAAGCTATGCATCAGTAGTGGAAGTGAGAAGACTATCTTCCATTGGTTGAGTTTTCTTACAAAAATGGGTATCAGGAATCTTTGAAGATGAGTTTGTTTGAAGCACTTTATGGGAAAAGTTTTAATACTCACATCAGTTGGAGGGATCCAGTGAATATGGTGTTGAATGGATCAGACATATTGCTAGAGATGGCATAGAAAATGCAGGTTATCAAGAAGAATTTAAAGGAAGCACAGGATATACAGAAGAATTATGCAAATCATCACAAGGAATTTAAGGAGTTTCAGGTCGATGAGAATGTTTATTTGCGCATCAATCCCAAGAAAACATCCTTGATGATTAGATCCTATGCAATATGGCACCTCGGTATTGTAGTCCTTTAGAGATCCTTTTGAGGATTTGACCAGTGGCCTACAGACTTGCATTGCCTCTAACAGTGAAATTCCATGATGTTTTCCATGTGTCATTTCTTAAGAAGTATGTGGAAGATATCTATCATGTGATTTGATGGTCTTTATTGTAGGTGGATCCCGAAGGAGAATCCCATATGGAACCTTATTTCATTTTACAGTGAAATATTCTCATGCTCTAGAATCGAGCAATAAAGCAATTTAAAGTGCAATGGAAGCCCTTTGGACCCAATGAAGCTACATGGGAGATGTATGATCATATGTAGGCGATGTATCTTTCTTTATTTTCTAGTTGAGTGGATGCATTTTGATATATATTTTGATGTTGTGTTTTGATCATGTCTATGTATATCCATATGTATGTAAATACCGCATCGAGCTCTATTATAAAGCTCCAATAAATGGTATGGTGTTCAATATATGTTGCTTTTGTTTTCAACAATATGATATGATGTAAATTCTACATTGAGATGTGTTATAAAGCTCCATGGGAGACATTTTTCTTGTTGGTTTATAAGTGTCAGTGAACACTGAGGACGATGTTCCCCCAAGGGGAAAGGTTCTGTAATATCCCTCACTAAAAATTCATGTAATAAAGTTAATAAAGGAAAAAATAAGACCATGGTCATGAAACACATATTCTAAGCTGAATGTTGTGAAAAAAAATATTCATGTGAATCAATGGTGATTAATTAATGGCTATGGAAATTAGAAAATGCATTGGGAAAGTTTTTAGAAAGGAAAAGAGATGTTAATTGACATTTATTTATGAAAATTAATGGAAAATAATATAAATGGAAGGTAAAAGGTCATAAAATTGAATGTGAGGAAAAATTGAAGGAAAAATAAAGGAAAATGAAGAAAATATAAGCCTCAATAATTATAAAAAAAAATTGAGGATCAGTTCATAACCTTTTTTCAATTTTATCTTAGAGCTCTCTTCTCTTCTCTCTCTCTCTCTCTCTCTCTCTCTCTCTCTCTCTCTCTCCCTCTCTCTCTCACCCTTAGAGAAATCTGTGAGAATTCTTGGAGCACATTGGATTTGGGGAAAGAAGGAAAATGAAATCAAGAGAGTGCAAGGGGACAACGGGATCAATAACAACAGTTGGAATGCATTGCAGGAACCAAGTTTCACGTATGATTTACTTGCTAGTTTTGGAATGAATGGTGTATGCATGTGGTTATTTGGTTACGATATTTCATTAGCATGGAGGATTTCTTGGATTGGTAGTGGTTTTTCCTATGCTTTCCATTTTTTGAATAACAATGGTGTTTTGTGTTTTCCAATAATTTTTTTTTTTTGATTGGTGCTCTTATTCCTTATGGATGTGGGTAGCGTTATTAGTTCGTGTATCCTTAGTTGGAAAAACACTATGGAATCCTTGTAACAACTTGGGTTGAGTTACTAGTTGTGGAAGCCTTGGTTGAATAAACTCTCTGGAGCCCTCGGTGGGTTGATTTACTAATCTTGGAGCCTTGGCTGGGTATATTGTCTAGAGCCCTGCAATAGCTATGGGTTGAGTTACTAGTCCTAGATTCGGGTTGGAACAAATGATCTGGAGCCCTATACACCTTGAGTAGAGACTAATATGTTGATGTTAGTGATGTCCGACCGTGAGGTGGAATCACTAGTTGAGGGTTGAGGTCGTTTGGCCTCTATAAGCCCTAGTTTGGGTTTGATTCATTTATTCCATGAAATTCCACATTCATGCTTGGAATATGGCATGGGGGTGATTTGCTAAAGGATATATTTGGGTCAACCCAATCTATGGTCGGGTCGTACGTAGAAGTTCCAAACTTGGTTGGAATTTTCATATGTTAATAAGAGTTATTTACTCTTATATTTTATGATTAAATGTACTTGTTATTATGTGTCTTTGATGGTTTTTCTATTATTTTTATTATTTTGGTTATATATTTGTTATAATCATCGTTTCATGACAAATTCTAGGTATGGATCTTATCATGTTTTGATTGGTAAATGACCGGTGATTGAATACATGATATAATAAATATTATGGTAACTATTATTAGAGGGCATTAGAGACTTCTTGAAGATTATTTGGTGAGCTTATTGAATTAGTAAAAAAATATGTATTTATAACCTACAGGTACTATGCACACAAAGTGTTTGTATAAATGAGTAATTGGCACCTCTAACTTCACAGAGTCGTAACTTTTGCATACGATCTCTGTTTGACTATCATAATACCTTGTTTTGAATATATCCATGAGGAGGACCTAAAGAAATTGACAAATCAGTCTCACACTTTTCAAGTCTCTCTGTTTTCCTTGAAATTTCATTTAGGCCCTCAAAATAGCCTCAGAAGTTTAGAACTTGGAACAATTCCAAAAATAGCAAGTTGCAATAAATTTAAGGAAACAAAACTAAAATGAAAGTGTGTTAGCTAGAATTATGCTGATAACAGTATGATCATGTGTCACTAGGTGTTTGTAATCAGTTCTATACATGTGGACCCATTTTCCATAAGTGCATTTTGGAAATCAGGTCTCGTACAATAACTCGCATCTCATGTTTACCCTGACAATATTTTGGATTTGGGTAAATGTGGGAGGGATGGTTACAGATTGGTATTAAACCTCTCAAGTTCAACATGTGGATTGGATGGGCATAATGTGTTTTTCATGCATGCATGTTTGTTGTATATGTGTTTGTCATGTATGCATTGTATTGATCATTATTGCAGTTGAATTTTCATGTATAGGTTGATGATGTTGGTATGCTTGGTGTGTTGATTTCATTATATATGTGTGTGTGTGTGTGCATATTTTATGCTAATATGGAGTGATTGGTGTAGATGAGATAGCCTCCCTTGAAATTTACTGAGGTACATTTGATTTTATTTATATTTGGTTCCCTGAAATGGTATGTTTGCAAGAAGTAGAGGATCAAATATGAAAAGAAATATGGTAGACTACAGTTCATGTGATTCTCCCGATAGATCATATGAGCAGCATGGTGATTATTACTCCCTTCACATAGAAGACACACTGTGAAGATTTAAAGAAAAGATAAGGAGTTGTAAGGTGGACAATGACAATATAATTCAGTCATAGTAGAGACTTTATAGAGCACATGAGACACAGGAAGAGGGTAATGTAGTTATCCTTTGGATTTTTTCCGACTTGCAGGGATAGTGACCATTTCGATAAGTCATGGATAGGAGGAAATAACTAATAGGGACTTCTTAGGATACATGTTTGACATGGATGATACAGTCAGGGATGGTAGATTTCATTGGTACACCTAAAAGGAAGGATAATAACAATCGGTTCTATTATGGTTTTGGATCTAAGAGACAACATCGTCATCATGATCACTATCCATATATTATGAATGAGAATAATTTCTTACTAGAGGAATTCAATAAAGGAAAGCCTCATACATTTGATGGAGAAATGAAGAAGTGAGAGGATGGGGAAGCTTGGTTACTTAGCATAAACATGTTTTTTCGATTGCATGGCTACTCAGAGAATATGAAAGCATGAATAGATACTTTTATTCTTAAAGGCAAAGCATACATTTGGTGGGAATGTGTAAAGAAATTCATAGGTATTCAGGAAGAGGAGTTGACTTGGAGTGAGTTCTCGAGAATTTTCAGGAAGAAGTATATATCTGATAGATACTATGATGATCATGAAAAGGATTTATATGAGTTGAAGATGGGATCTATGACAAACTAAGGTTACACTAGCAGGTTCGTAGAGTTGTTGAGGTATGTGAATTATCTCAAGGAGGAGAAAGCAAATATTTAGAGATTCATCAGTCGATTTTTGGTAGCATTGAAGGAGATAATCAAGTTTTATGGTCCTAGATCATTGGAGGAAGCCATCGGAAAGTTGAAGCATTGTTATGAGAAATCGAAGCACATGTATAAATATAAAAATGATTGGGAAGGTAATGACAAGGCTAAAGGAAAATGGGATAAGAAGTGAGGAAGACTAAATGACATAGGTAATAAAGATAATGTGGTGTTGCACAAGAATTTGAATACAACTGACAAAGGACAGAGATTTTAGTCTAAGGAGCGGAAAAAGGGTGATGGCAGGAAGCCTTTACAACATTGGAATTGTGGCAAGGATCATCGTAGGAGAGATTTTCCATATCATTAGGGTGGTAGACAAAAAATATATAATCCCCAGGAGGCACAAAAATTTGGGGATGTTTGGAAGAGAATTCTTCGGATATATGCAACATTGGATAAGAGGAAGGAATTTAATGAGACGTCCATTATCGAGATGGATTGTAAGAATTGTGATGAATTGTTTCTATTTTGGTTGACCCTGGATCTAATTATAGTTATTTTAATCCTGACCTCGTGGATAAGTGTGGTTTGAATAAGAAGGTGCATGCAAAATATGTGTTATTGCATTTGGTTACAGGTATTAAGAAAATAGTTCATCATTGGGTAAGACATTTTTCATGTTAGCTTAATGGCATGTCTACATAAACACATCTAAATGTGCTTCCACTGGGATCATAGAGTATGTTTTTGGGTATGGATTAATTATACATTCAAAAGAAAAAGGTAGACCAGTATGATACGGATATTGAGTGCATGGATGACAATGGAGATTAAAGGATATTGTAGGGTAAGAAGAAGGCTACATCAGTTATAATGGTTACAACTATGCACAAAAATCATAGTTGTTCGAGTATATATTTCAGAGTTTCTATCTCACAGGGAAGTGGAATTTTCTTTTGAGTTGGTTCTAGGAGCAGCACCAACATGAAAGTCACACATATTATTATCAATTGTTTCATATATCTGAGGAATGCTTGAGGATGTGTCACCTTGGGGTGCACTAGTATTGTTTGTGAAGAAGAAGGACAGTACTCTCAGGATATGTATTTATTACATGTATTTGGGCAAGGTGACGATTAGGAACATGTACTCATTGTCGAGGATCGATGATCTATTTGACCATTTGAAAGGAGAATTATTTTTCTTGAAGATTGATTTGAGATCATGATACCATCAGGTACACATCAAATAAGAGAACATCTACAGGACTACTTTCCATACTAGGTATGGGAATTATAAGTTTTTTGTGGTTCCTTTTGGTTTGAATAATGTTCCAACTATTTTCCTGTGTTTGATGAATAGTGTGTTGCATCCTTATATGGACAAGTTTCTTATTGTATTCATTGATGATATATTGATATATTCTAAGAATGAAGAAGAACATGTTGAACACTTAGAAGTAATGTTAATATTTCTCAGAGAGAATTAGTTTTATTCCAAGGTTAGTAAATGCAACTTATTTCAGATAAAGACCTATTATTTGGGGCATGTGGTTTCCAAGGAAGTTATAACAGTCGATCCAAAGAATATACGAGCTGTCATGGAATGGAAAAATCCTAGGATATGGATGAGGTCAGATCATTCATGGGACTAGCAAGGTACTACAAATGTTTTGTGAAGAAATTCTAACAAATTTCCTATCCTATTACATCATTGCAGAGGAAAGGAAAGAAATTTGAATATTCAAAGGAATGTGCAGCCATTTTTGAGAAGTTGAAGCAACTGCTTAAAACTACTCGAATTCTAAAGACTGTAGATCTAGATAAAGAGTTTGTGGTGTGTACAAATGATTGCAAAAGAGGACTTGGTGGAGTCTTGATGCAGCATGGATATGTCGTATTCTATGAATCAAGGAACTAAATGAGCATGAGTAGAAATATGTGACACATTATATTGAATTGGAAATAGTCATCCATGCATTGAAGTTGTGAAGACACTATCTCCTTGGAAGGACTTTCATCTTTATGAGTGATCATAGTGGATTGAGATACTTATTTGACCAACTGAATATAAATGTCAGGAAAGCTAGGTGGTTGGATACGATTAGTGAGTTTGACTTTGATATCAGTTACATTAAGGGTAAATAGAATATGTTTGCAGATGCTCTTAGCAGAAGGGTACATGTAAATCAAATTGGAGCTATGATTTCTTATGGGAAATATTTACAATATAGGATCTTGCATGCAGGACAACAAGATGACAAGTACCAAAAACTTAAGCACACATTACAACAACATCATATGGGTGAATAGGATGTGGACTATCATCTCATGAAAAAAAAATTGGTGAGATTTAGGGATAGGATCTATGTTCCAGATAAAAATGAGCTCAAGAAGCTTATATTGTGGTAATTTCATGTTAAGCCATATCCAGGTCACTTGGGATATCAAAAAAAATTCCCTCTCATTATATCTCTCATAAAATTTATTATATCATGTATTCAATTCCCATATATATAAATCCACTCTCTAATTCCCTTTATTATATCATGTATTCAATCATTAATCATTTACCAATCAAAACATGATAAGAGCCATAACTAGAATATGTCATTAAATCATGCTTATAACCAACATATAACCATAACAATAACAATGATAGAACAACCATCAAATCCACATAATAAAAATTACATTTACTCATAGAATAAATGAGGAAATAACTCTTATTAACATATTCAAAATCAAAACAAGTCAAGGACTTCCACGTACCACTCGACCATATACTGGTTTGAACCAAATGTCTCTTTCAACCAATCATCCTAATGCCATATTCCAAGCATGAATGTGAGATGTGAAGGAATAAATGAAGAAAAACAAAACCAGGGCTTCCAGAGGCCAAACAAAATAAACCCTTAACCATTGTTTCCAACTCATGGAAGAACATCACTAACATCAACATATCAATCTCTACCCAAGTTTTCCAGGGCTCTAAAGCTTTTTTTCCAACCTGAATTTAGGACTTGTAACTCAACCCACAATGTCTGTATGGCTCTAGAGAATTTATCCAACCAAGGCTATAAAGACAATTAACTCAACTGACCAAGGGCTCAAGAGGGTTTTTCCAACCAAGGCTTCCAAGACTAGTAACTCAACCCAAGTTTTTCAAGGGATTCCAAAGAATTTTTATAGCCAAGTCTCGAGGAACTAATAAATCAACTAACAACCACAACGAACATGAGCACCAATCAAAGAAACAAATGGGAAAACCCATGACAAAATGGTTATCCAGGAAATGAAAAGGCTAGGTAAAACCATTTCCAATCTAGGACATCCTCCATGCCAATGAAACATCTTTAACCAAATATCCATATGTATACACCATGCATGCCAAAATTGGCAAGTAAATCGTACATGAAACTTGGTACCTGAAATGAAATCCAACTTTAGTTGTTGATTCTATTGTCTCCTTGCAATTTCTTGCTTTTCTTTTCCTTCTTTCTCCAAATCCAATGTGGTCCAATAATTCTCCAATATTTTTCTAAATGCGAGAGAGAGAGAGAGAGAGAGCTCCAAGCTAAAACTGAAAAAAGGTAATGAAATGATCCTCATAAGACCTTTTATTGTTGAGGCCTCGTTTTTCTTCATTGCCAACTATTTTTCCTTCAATTCTTCCTCATATTCAATTTTGTGACCTTTTACCTTCATTTTCTCCTATTTTCCATTATTTTAATAAATAAATGCCAATTAATGGTTCTTTTTATTTCCAAAGCCTTTATCAAATCCTTTTCCAATTTCCATATCCATAAATTAATCACCAGTGATCCCCATCACTATGTTTTTGCCAAACATTTAGCTTCGAATATGTGTCCCATGACGTTGGTCTTAATTTTTCCTTTGTTAACTTTATTACATAAATTTTTAACTAAGCCTGTTACAGAACCCTCCCCCTTGAGGGAACACCGTCCTCAATGTCCAATGACACTTATAAACCGACAAAACACATGCTTCCCATGGAGCTTTATAACACATATCGATGTATCATTTACATCATATCATACTGCTGAAAACAAAAAAAAACATATCATGAACACCATACAACTTATTGGACCTTTATAACACAATTCGATGTGGTACTTACTTACATATGCATATACATATTAGACATGACCAAACCAAAATATCAAAACATATACAAAAATGCATCTTTTCAACCAATGAATAAAGAAGGATACATAGCCCTCATTTGACCAGCCATCTCTCATGTCGCTTCATTGGGCCTAAATTTCTTCCATTTAACTTTAACTTGATCAATTACTCGATTCCAAATCATGAGCATCTTTCACTACAAAATGCAATGAGGTTTCGATTGGAATTCTCCTTTGGGCTCCACCTACAATATAGACCAGTCAATCACACGATCACCATATTTCACATACTTGTTAAGAAATGACACATGGAAAACATCATGGAATTTCATTGTATGAGGTAGTGCAATTCTATAGGCCACTGGTGCAATCCTCTTAAGGATCTTGAAACTCCCTCAATATCGAGGTGTCAGCTTCGCACATGACCCAATCCTGAAGGATAATTTATTGGGCTTGATGCGAAAGTAAACATGTTAACCAACCTAAAACTCCTTAAATGGCCTATCCTTATATGCATAAGTCTTCTGTCTATCATGTGCTTCCTTTAAATTCTTCTTTGTAACCTGCATTTCTTGTTCCATCTATTCCAACATGTTCGGTCTAATCAACACCATATTCACTGGATCAGTCCAACTAATATAAGTATTACAAATCTTCCCATAAAGTGCCTAAAAAGGACTCACCTTTAACTATTCGCAATACTAATTGTTGTAACAAAACTCAACTAGTGGAAGATACTCTTCCCACTTTCGATGTTAATGCACAAGATACATTCTCAACATTTCCTCTAAAATTTTGTTAACCCTCATTGTCTATCCATCTTTCTACTGATGATAAGTTGTACTTAAGGCCAAATCTATACCCAAACCTCTAAATAACTCTTTCCATAACCTGGAAGTGAAATTGGCATCCTTGTCTGACACAATCTTCTTCGTAACACCATGAAACCTCACTATATCTCTCATGAAGACTTGTGATACCTAACTAGATGAATGAGTAGAATTTAGTGGAATGAATTGAGCTACCTTGGTTAACGTGTCAACCACAACCATGATGGAATCATGTTTTCAACATTTCCTCAAAAAATATGTAATGAAGTCCATAGAAATAACCTCCCTTTTGCATTCTAGAATAGGAATCGACTGCGATAAACCACCTAGATGTTTACACTTTGCCTTTACATGTTGACAATCAGAACATCTCTCCAAAAACTATGCCACTTATTTCTTAAGTTTTGTCCAATAGTAGAATTTTTTCATTGTTTTCAATGTCTTTTGATATCCTGGGTGACCTGAATATGACTTAATATGAAATTCCCACAAGATAAGCTTCTTGAGCTCACTATAGTGCAGCACATAGATCCTATCCCTAAATCTTGCCAAACCATCTACCGTGAGATGATAGTCCACATCTTGTTCACATTCACCCTACTGCTATATCATGTGCTTAAGTTGCTAGCACCTGTCTTCGTGTTTTCCTGATTGAATGAGCTAATCCAGTAAAAAGAACTCATAACTGCAATGTGATTTACATGTACCCTTATTCTAAGATCATATGCAACCCTATTCTCTTTACCCTTATTGTACCTATTCTCAAAGTAAAACTCGGTAATCATATCCAACCACCTCTCTTATCTAGCATTCATATTCGGTTGGTCAAATAAGTATCGCAATCCGTCATCATCACTCATCAAGATGAACCTCCTCCCAAGAGGTAGTGTCTCCAGATATTCAATGCATGGATCTATCATGTTTTGATTGGTAAATTATTGGTGATTGAATACATGATATATAATTATTATAACAACTATTATGAGAGGGAATTAGATATGGAATCTATACATCTATGCATTGATCATTGAAAATGTCATTTAGGCCCGCAAAACAACCTCAAAAGTTTAGATCCCGAAAAACTGCCAAAAATATAAAGTTGTATTAAATTTAAGGAAACAAAACTAAAATGAGATAGTGTTGTGTCAAATTAGGCCGAAAATAGTGTGACCATGTGTCACTGTGTGTCTGTAGTTAGTTCTAGACATGTGGACCCATTTTCCATAAGTGCATTTTGGAAATCAAATCTCACATAGTAACTCTGATCTCATGTCTACCCTGACGAGCTTGTGGATTTCGATAAATGTGGGAGGGTTACTTATTATTCTTGGGCCCTTAGAGGAGATATGGATGATTCTCTGGGTTCTTGATGAATATTAACTCCCTTAGTATTTAGGGTTTGGGGGCTTCCTCTAAATGAAATTCCCTAAAAGAAATTTTTAAGATGAGGGGCCCGACAATTATCTTGATACAGGAAACCACAGCTTTAGGGGTTAAGGCCAATACATATTTTTTTATCTATTTTCCCGTGATGGATGTTTGTATTAATTGGCTCTATAGGAATATCGGGTGGTATAGTGGCTCTGTGGGATCCTTCTATGGCTAACGTTTCAACTTAAAAACTTTTTGCAGGTATCTTATTGTTTGTAAATATTATGCATGGATCGCCACAATGTATAGACACCCTCAACATACATGCTCCCTAATATACCAAAAGGGGCCTTTGGTTGAGAATGAATGTATGTGGTATCATGAAGATGGATTCCATGATCATTGCTTGGGATATGAACCTTACGATTTCAAGCGTAGAAAGTTGGGGATCTCGTTGCAGATTGGACCCCATGGGCACATATTTTTTGGAATTATTTGTTGGAAACAATCTGGTGGATATCTATCCAATTCTTATATCGCCTACCTAGGAGAATTAAAGGGTGCCCACATATAACATTGCAAAATGATTAGAATGTTTTCTCTTCCCCGAGAATTTGATTGAGAAGATGGGGATTATGAGGTCGTGGTTCTCACAGGTGATTATATCAGACCACAGATAAATAATTATTCAATTGGAGGAGGGAAGGGTTTGCAAGGGGGTACCTTTAAAATTCAATCATACATGGTTGGATGATGCAAAAATTTGCAAATAAATTCAAAAAACATGGTTTAAGACTCTGGTGTCTCCTGAGCGTTCTAATATGGAGGTGGTCTACTCTAAATTGAGGGAATAAAAACTTGTGGTATGTAAATGGGTTGCATAGAGAAGGAAATTTCATAGAGAGGAACTGCATGTGATTTATGCGAAGATTCCTTGCCTTAATAACTTTGTATCCCTTAACTTTTTATCATTCGCACAAAAAAAAAAACACTTAGGGAGTTGGAATCTTGAAAAAGGCATATTTTTCATATACATGAGCAAGAGTAGCAATTGAACAATCATGCAATATGGATTGTGAGTGGAGATAAACACACTAGTTTTCAAATTTTCACATCAAACAAAAGGAAAATAAACACTTTATGGGAGATTAAAGATGGATTGGGTGGAATAGTTTTCAATATTGAGGATATTCATAGGGTGGTGGTCGAATATTTTGGGGATTATTTTAAGGCTAGGGATAGCATTGATTTTGATAATAACCTGGAATATTCTGAATCTTATCCTCAGATGTTACCTCAAGTGAACAATCAGGCTTTTGGGTGACCTATTTCAATGGAGGAGATCATTTTAGTGCTCAAATCGTTATGTACTCATGCCCAAAATATCACAATTCTTTTCATATTAAAATTATTTTTATGACATTTTTTTAATTATTAAAGTTAATTAAAAGGAAAAAATGCATAACTACTTTTAAGATAACCATCAACATTTAATATATGGCTACCAATAAAAATGTTATGTTGAAGTTAAATCCTACAATTAATTTTATATTAAATCCTAATATAATTTTATGAAATAGAAACAACTATATAAAATAAATATTTTTAAAATTATTATAATATCTTTTAATGTGAAAATTTATAAAGAAAATATTTTTTTTAATTTTTAACCCTCCAGGTTTAACTCAATTGGTAGGTTCAATTCTGTACACACTCTCTTGATTCTTTACATATACTCTTGGTCAAGCTCTTTGGTTGACTAGTCATGATGTGATCTCTTCTAGTAGATCTCCCTGGTATAAATATTTTGTGTACTTTGTACACTTAACCATCACCAATCTGGAATGGATCAACTTGATACAAATTTTCCATAAGCGTCAACAATCTCCAACATCACTGAAGGATTATCCCCACCCCTGGACATATATAAACTATATAAAAATATGATTTTAAAAGGTAAAAAAATATTAAAATTATTTTTATTAGGCGTTTTGCGAGATCTACCGCATCAACATCATAAATGTTTAATTTTTCCCATTAGATTTAACTTATTAATTAATAAATTTATATAATTAACTTTGACATTTACTAGCGTTTAGTTAAAATCATTTTTATTTTTGATAAAAAAATCAATAATAACCATTTATTATATTAATAAATTGATTAATTTTAATATTATCTCTTTTCACTGAGACATTAGTTGTATTCTTCGACGGAAATCTTTTTATACTAATCTAATTATTTATAACTCGTAATTTTTTTATTTATATATATAATTAATTAAATTTTATACCTTATAAAAGAAGCATTTTTATTATATATTAGCATAAACTTTTTTTTATTTTACTTTTAATATTATATTGTCTCTTTTAAGTGAGTGAAAGTGAAATCTTGTACTGTTTTGATTAAGAACCTTTTACACTGGTATAAGTAATTAGAATTTATAAATATTTTAGTTTATAGCATAGCTTATAATGTCCTTAATATGCATTTTCTAATGTTGTAATGATTTTTTTTTTCCAGGTGACGTAAGAGGTACTTTAGAAACAAACAAATTTATAAGGGCTCTGATTCGCACAGTGATATCTGTTTGTGTGCTTCTCTTCTCCCATCTTGCAGCAATATATGAGATTTTCAGTGATCGTCCTTTCATTCCTAATCACCGTGTCTTTCTCCTTGCGACGTTTGCCGCCTAAATCTAGTTTAGCGGATATTTATAGAAACAATAATTTTTGGAGGAAATATTAGTTATATTTATAATAAAATTTAAATTATATTAGTAAATGTAATTGATATAAATTTGTTAAATATAATTATATTGTTAAATATGATTAATAATAATTAATTTAAATTATTTTGTAAAAAGAATTATAACTATATAAAATAAATGTAAAATCTAATTTCTACATAATTAATTCAATAGCTATCTACATAATTATAATTCAATAAACCATCATAATTATTAATTATTCTATAATATGGAAATTATATGATGATGATGATGGTGGTGGTTAAAGTCCACTGAGACCAATCTTTGGTCTATTGGACCTAAAGAAAAGAGTTATTTAGTTTGATTTAGGATTTTATTCCTATACTCAAAAAGCTTGGACAGAAGCCTCCAAGCACTATAAGAGGTAGTTATTTTCATCCTGGATGTTCATATTCTCACAGAGATGGCAGATCTTTTTCATCTAGGGTATTTTAGGAAGTGTCCAATAACCATACTATTAAATATATTTTTCATATCTATACAAACATTTCAAAATTAAGACATTTAAATTATTGCTAAGTTGGGAAAAGAATTGTAATATCGCAAAAAAAAAACATCTATCCACGTATAATATGTTGGTCACTAAAACACTTAGTGGATAGCTTTTAACCCCATAAAGTCACCTTATCCACATGAAATTTAAATTAGAAATTAATAAAAAATAGCTATAAACAATTAGGTATTATAATAGATGAAATTCAATATTTTATTTTTTAATTGTATAAAATATTCTTATAATTATTTATTTTAATTTTAATTTAATATTATTAATAAAATTTATTTTAAATTTATTTTAATATTATTAATAAAATTTATTTTAATATTATTAATAAAAAAGAAATGAATTTTAATTTAATAGTATTAATAAAGAAAAGAATCTAAATAACATAAAAAAATAGCAAAAAGCCTATTATCTTTTAATACACAGACAATATTTATTTACTTGGATTTGGAATGTTGAAAATTTGTCACAAAAATATGGTGAGAGTTTAATTAAATATTACACTTAAAAACAAATTATTATATATTAATATAAATTTATTTTAATTTTAATTTAATATTATTAATAAAGTGGTTATAAGAGAATCTAACATAAAATATAGCAAAATGCCCATTCATCTTTGAAGACACAAATACAATATTTATTTACTTGGAATTTGAATGTTGAAAATTAGTCACAAAAAATATGGTGAGAGTTTAATTAAATATTACACTTTAAAAAAATTATATATTAATATAAATTTATTTTATTGTGAATAAAAAATCTGGATAACATAAAATAATAAAAAGCCAAAATATGAAATTATTTTAAATCATAACTTCAACGCACAGAAGCCCATTCATATTTGAAAACACAAATACAGTATTTATTTGCTTGGATCTTGAATGGTACAAAAATTTGGCGATAGTTTTCTCGTAGTTTTTCATGGTGTCTCGTCTAGTTATTCGATTACAAATCAGACTACTCCATGAGGCAATAGGCAATCCATAAAATATGGCACAGTATTTCCAAGAATATATCTACTGGAAATTGACATTATCGTTTGTTTTATAAACAATTCATGTAATTAATTACACTGTCGTGGAATAAGCAACTCGAAGGATTCTCCCACTAAGGTCTCTGCAACTTCCTCTCCCACTCATGGGGTTCTCCAAATTGGTCTCTGCGTAAAATTTTTTGAAGGTGAGGAATGAAGAGCGAGTACGTTTGACGGAGAGTACCGAGGGAAACCGATATGACCTGTAAAAATTCTGACTTCAAACTTTTGGCCAATGGATGACTCAGGGCGAGATGCATGAAAATCCAAACGATAGCTGCAGCCTGAGAATTGGGAGCCTTCCTTATATCTAGGGTTTTCCGGACAATATCAGCAATTTCCTCTGCATTTTTTCGATCCCGGAAGCTGAATTGCAAGCGACTGCAAATTCGAGTAACCTCAGCCTTAACAAGATCATGAGGCTGAGCGCCACTAGAGTTATTGACAGCGACCTCTGGTAAGGGTTCAGGCTGGTAAAAATTCTTGTCATCGTTTCCCTCAATGTTAACATTAGTGGTTCGCTGTTGAATAAATTTGCGTGCATGGCTGATTTCTTTTTTGGACAGACCAGTCCCCAATGCAAATTCCTCCAGAGATTTGGGTTGATCGAGCTGGCTGCTCGCATGGTACAGGCAACCAACCAGTAGAGCCTTATGTTTTTTTCCTCTCATTCTCAAAGCCGTACTGACATTTTGAGAATCTGTTAACTCGTCATAAATTCTCTGGGCGTATTCTCTGACATGGTCTGAGATGTTCAGTGTGGAAGCGAAGTCCGCAATTTGGGTGCGGGCAGATACTAATTTGTCATCCTTCATGGATTTCAAATGCATTTTCTGGCATCGCTGGAGACTGATGGATTCTGGGTTGTTGCCGTTGAATTTTATGAAGGTAGGCGCGATAAACCCGTTGGCCGATGGGTCCGCCGCCTCCACGCGTTGTGCGCCTGGGTTGTCTTCGAAAATTCGAACATCTTGTGTCGTATCCACGTTGTTTTCTTCGACCACTAATCCACATTCTGTACAAACCAGACCTTGGGAATAGTCTTCAAACATAACTGTCTCTCTCCTGCACTCGTAGCAGAACTTGGTTTCTTCTGCCATGGTTAGCTTAGAAACCAGGTTTGTCTCTTTACAAGGGTTCTGACTGGCACAGTGATTTCTGTTTCTGTGCTTCTCGTTCTTTCTTTCAAGTTTGATATCTGTTTGTTTGTGTGCTTCTTCTGGTTTCTTTTAAGATTGGCACAGTAAAATCTGTTTGTGTGACTGTCCTTCAACATCTTGCAGCAATATATGAGATTTTCACTGGTCATTCTTTCATTCATGAATCAGCGTGTCTTTCTCCTTACAACGTTTGGCAGGTTAAATTTGGTTTAGCGGATACTTACAGACACTTCAATTTTGGGAGGACATCTTAGTTTCGTTAATAATTAACTTTATATATATATATATAACATAATGATATTAGATGTTCAAATAAAGTGATTTAGCGTAATTATATTTAACTTTTGATTTCTAGAAGAATAGTGACATATAAGAAGATTAGTAAATATAAAAATTAGTAAACAAAATTTCATTCAAAGCTAGAAGATAAAGATAAATCAATTACATTAATGTGCCAAATTTACACATTATACACTCTTTCCAACAGATGCAGGGTCAACCCTACAATACCTAGAATCATTCACAAAACCCTCATTCTGCCTCTGAGGACATAACTTCCTTGTTGCTCTTGATCTTTCATCTCACCTTCAAATAATCGCTGCTCAATTTCTCTGATTTCAGCATCATATTTATTAATGCTGTCTTCCACACCTTTTCCTCCATCAGGTTCTGTAAGCTTTGTTTCTCCTTTAGGTTCCTTGAGTAATCTCTCCAAGAATTCTATTTCCTTATGAAATCTCTTCAGCAATTCATCACAATTTCCATTCTCAGCTTCATTCTTTTCCTGGTAATCCTCCTGAATTGACCTTTTTTCTACGTTATCATATTGCAAGCATCTTTCATCAATTCCATTAAACAAATTCATTGGTTTACCTTCTTGTAGTACCACTATGGAATTGTCATTAGACTTCTGGTCTATATCAACCTCATCTGACTGTTTCACACCAAACAGGATTTCATCTATGAACTCCTTCTGTTGCAATAGATCAACGCCTTCTTCCTCTAAAAAGGATTCTCCATCATACTTCACCTCAAGAGCTTCATTCCTGTTTGTGACAATTTCATCCGACTGTCCATCATCCTCTGCATATCCTGCAAACATACACAAACTATAAGAATCAAAATCACAAGGCTTCATTGCCTCATCTGCTTCCTTTGTCAACATATCTTCGAATTGTTCTGAACTCTGCCAATAGTCCATGAGATCTTCAGCTGACCTCTCATTATCCTCTTCCCCCAACATTTCACCTTGTTCTGGTCTGCAAATGGAAACTTCCAATTCTACCTCTGCTTCTCTGAGTTTCTCTGATTCCTCTTGAGCACTCAATATCTGCTCAATCTTTCTCAATTCTTCTACTATCTCTAACTTCACTTGCTGATTTCTCCTTTCTCGTAGCCTTGGCCACTTTACTCTTTTCCTCATGGTCCAAACACTTTTCTGCAGCATCTTCATCAATATTCCAATCTGGAAATCTATCTCAACTTTCTCTCGGTCAAACTCTTCTTGACTCATCCTCATGCCATTTGCTTTGGCATCTTCCTTTCTGCTGTGGCTTCCTTGTGAACTTCTGCTATGACTATATGTAGTCATTTTCTTCTCCTCTCTTTCCATGAGCTCGTCACTCTTCTGCAACAAGCCTCTGCAACAGTAAGTCCTTCTTACTGCAATCTTACCTCACTAAGCTCTCCTCACTCAATCTTTTGGTAAGCACGATCCCCTATCTGGAATCTTCTCTCTGAGCAACACCTTTGCTCCCTCTAGGATTTTGCAATCTCGCACTTTCTCTTTCGAGAACACTTCAATTGTCCTCTGTCCAATCTCTTGTTGGATTCTTCAGGTTCACTGCCACTTCTGAGGACTTTCCCTATTCTGCTTTTAAGAACACATCTGGTTCTTCTCTCACAGCTTCTCTTGGTCTATATTGCTGCAGTCTTCACTCTTTCAACAGAGCCAAGCTCTGATACCAAAAATGATGCAGGGTCAACCCTGCAATACCCAGAATCATTCACAAAACCCTCATTCTGCTAAAGATCTGAAAGCGCAACTTAGACCTTGTTCAAGACACAGCTATAGCGCTACGCTATTCAACGCCCCTTAACCATTGCTTCCATTAATTACTCATGAACTAATTGAATAAAAATAAATCAACAACCACGCATTCACCATACCTTACCAAATCGATCACCAGTAATACGCTTTTTCTCCCATTTGTGGACTGCGCCTTCACTCATACAGTAATCTCCTTCTTCAATCTATTTCTAGAGTTAGGCCTCTGGTCCTTCAGCGTTCTATTTCAATTAATACTGTTCTCTCTAGTTTTTGGAATTGAAATCTGCTTCACCCTCGAACTTGCTCCTACAACATACATTCATCTCAAGTTGTGACACTTGCTTATGCCCTTCAATAAAACCCAGATCTCATCGATCCTGAAGTTGCCAATGCATTTAAATCTCCAGCTAACGAATCCATATATAACCATTTAAAACAGTGTTAAACATTGTTCATAACAGTTTCATAAATATTGTTATATCAAAACATTCAATGCAACCCAGATCTATTTAACCGATGCTCGAATCAATTCACAATTAGCTGAATTGTAATAAACCACAGGAATTTGGTGTTTTCCCACAATTTGATGAGATATCAATCGTTGTTTTTAAGGTATTACAACTCCGACAAACATTGATATATATTAATTCTGAAGCAATATAACTTTATTCATCGCAATCGGAAATCACCCAGTTATATAACATATATATATAACATTTCACAATGTTTCGACGCGATATCCGGAAATAGCACGTCGCAATGTATTGAATGCCCGAACTACCAGCTGCTCCACCGCTCTGATCTGATAATCGGGAGTCGAAAATCGGTACATCATAAAGGTGAATCTTAACACTGTTACATAAACGATCCGATGCCTCGGACCCGATCTCTCATCACCCAAAATTTATAAAACTTCCTTCTTGTCTATATCTATTATTTATGTAATGCGACTTCTTGAACTCCTTTTTATTTCTGATGCGATAGCTTTACTAAACTCGATGGATCATAAAACAAATTACATACATTTGAAATCCATTCCAAAGCTCTGAAAAGGGTTTATTTCATAGTTTTTCTGTGTAATGAAATTTCACACGCACAGGCTCACTACTTCAGATTTTCTCCATAGGGATCTTTACAACTAAATTAAAACACTGATCACCACCACTTCTATCATAACTAAGAGAAATCGACACATAGTCTTCCTGAATTCTCATACATTGACTCACACAATATGAAATTTATTCATAAAACAAAATCTCTACTTTTTAACCAATTACATAAAAGAAATGACTTCCATTACACATAACACGCAGTCTACATATTTTCTGAGCTCTCGCTCCATAAATAAAAAACTCACACACACACCTTTCCTCTCGCTCCTACAATTTCACTATTAATTCTTCTAATAATAGAAAACAGAAACCTCCTATTTCTTCGAAAGATCTTAACAACAAAATCTCCTAATCTTATCACTCTCGATTACACCAATATTAATAAGTCTTATCTCTAATTCTAAATAAAACTGTTGACACCTAATCCTATGGATGGGTGTGCACATGTATTTTTGTATATTATTTATTATTAGGAAATAAGGAAGGCCAAGAGTCATTGGGAGCTGAATCCCAATAGCCTCACCTCCCATCTATATAAGCATGCACATTCTTCAGCTAATAGACAATTCCAGTTTTGAGAAGTTACCTCCTGGTTTGACATGGTATCAGAGCCAGCTCCACATTTGGCATTTCTGCCCTGTGGTGTAACTCCCTACCCTTTGCTCAGTCAATATTTTTAATAGTTTTTTGCTGCTCATTAACTGCTAGATTGATATTCTGCATTTTTTTCCCTATTTAGCACTGACATTTGCAGCTCCAGCTCCTGCAGACTGCAGGCTCTGTCCTGCGCCCTTTACACACAATTTATACAGCGTTCTGCTGTCTGCATGTTTTTAATATCAACACTGTCTGCATATTTGAACGCTGCCCAGCATATTGATATTACAATAACACTCTTTCTGATTTGATTTGAACGCTGCCCAGCATATTGATTTGAACGCTGCCCAGCATACTCTGTCTGTCCACGCAGCTCAGTCACTCTGTCATTACACCGTGGCGGTAATACACTCCGGCATACATTTAACGCTGGTTTTTACAACGTGTGTCTGGTTTATATATACGCTGCTCCATAATATCATAATACACTGCTTCCATAATACAGTGCGTCCTTCCACTTCACAATAACGCCATTTCCAATCTTTACATACCGCCTGGGCGTGATATATAAATAGTGTGCGTGTTATATTCCCATGCCACTCTTTATAAAACAGCTCCGCCCCATTACAATGCGCTGTTCCATTACAATACCGCCTGTCTGTTCATATTAACGCTGTCCAGAAACGTTGTCTCCTTTCATTACATGGTTTATGCGTTGTATATTGTTTCATTACATAATATAACAACGCCCTCCAATCATATGGTATACGCGTTATATTATAAAACACCATTGTGTTATATTTAAACGCCCCTCCACTCTTTATATATATATATGTTCTATTTATATATGTGGTCCGCCCTTCCCATGGTTTTCCCTATCGACTTCTCCTCCCCCTTTTCATAATCCCGCCCCCCCCCCCCCCCCCAATCAAAATTTCACAAATTTCGCCCTTCCATTCACATTCCGTATTCCCCATTCCATATACATTTTTTCCCCAAACAAAAAAAAAATACATTTTTTATGCAGAATCAGTCTATAGCATAGAGTGTTTTTTTTTTTTTAATTCAGTCTTCAGCAGAAGTTTTCTGAGCAGATTTAGTTTCCAGAAAGAGTTTTTAAACTCAGAAAATTTTTTCCAGCAAGAGTTTTTGCCCCTTTATTTGAAATATTTCAAGAGTTCGAAGTCTTTATAGCAGAATTTGTTTCCTCTTCAGAAGATTTTTTCCAGCAGTCTAATGCATTCTCTCATCTCAATTGTTGGGATAGTTCTCTCCGGCAAAGAGAACTATCTTGAATGGTCACGGAAGATTAAACACACACTCATTTTTAATGAGCTGTGGAAAGGAATCTGTGAAGGACAAGCAGAAAATCCACCAGAGAAGCCCACTTCAGACAAAGAGCTTGCCATTTGGGAAAACAAGAATTGCAAGGCTTATGCCTTGATTGCAGCCTCAGTGAGTGAAGAGGTGAGTCGCCATATTTCATCATTCTCAAATGCCTTTGAAGCCTTGAAGAAACTAAAAGAACTCTATGACTCACATTCAGAATTAGAAAATGTTCAATTGATGGTTAAGCTGTTCAGTCTTGGAATGAAGAATGATGATCCCCTTGCTTTAGCTTCAGAAGTAAGATCTATAATGCATGACATTGAAAACACTGGTGTAAAAATGGACATACCTCTCATAGCATATGTTAAGGCATTATATCTGACTTACTCACATTATCTTGAGTCTTTGCAAGCAAGTGGAAACCTTGAGCATATCACCTTTGATAAACTTGAGAAAAAGTTTGCAGAAAGAGAGAAAGCTTTTGGGAAGATGACAATCCCTTCATCTTCCGAAGAGGCTGCATACTTGGCACATAGAGAAAAGAGTCATACTCCAGATTCATCCAGAGGAAGAGGTGGCAGAAGAGGAAGAGGAAGAAGGAACTTCACAGAAAGGGGGGGCAGACAAGCTGACAAATCCAATCTTCATTGCACACGGTGCAATAGATATGGACATGATGCATCCAAATGCAGAACACCATGGAACAAAATTGAGCAGCACAGAAATCAAGACAAAGGTAAAACCAATGACAAAGACAAAGGTAAAACCAATGACAAAGACAAAGGTAAAGCACCTGAATCCGCTCACTATGTTCTAGCACATTGTAACAATGGAGTAACTGAAAACCTCTTTGATGTTTCATTTACTTCATGGAGAGATGATTGGTTGCTAGATTCAAGAGCAACATGTCACATGACATTTAGAAAAGATTTTTTTGAAGATTTCACTGACAAAGTTGATGGAGCAGTATATTTCACAGATAAATCCAAACTCAAGCCATCAGGGCTTGGCACAGTCAGGCTTAAACTGCCTGGTCTTCCCGATCATATCCTACATGAGGTTCTATACCTCCCGGAGTTGAAGAGAAACTTGTTGTCCCTGATCGAAATCCGGCAGCAAGGACACTCAATTCACTTGTTTGATGGCAAGGCAGAGGTCAGATCAGCATCAGATCACTCACTTGTCATGGAGGGAATAGAAGAAGGGAGACTTTTGAAGCTGAAAGGTTCATCTGCTCATGCTCAAAACTTTGCATTTAGTTCACATCATGATGAAGGTACATTTCCATCAAGTCTTTTATGGCATGCTAGATTTGGACACTTCAATTATGACAGCCTTCGTTTGTTGAAGAAAAATGGTGTTGATGGACTACCTACAATTCCTAGAAAACCTAAGGAATGTGATGCTTGTATTCTAGGAAAGCATAGCAAACAACCATTTCATGATTCACACTCTAGAGCACATAGAAAACTTGAACTTTTTCATTCATATTTATGTGGCCCTATGCCTATTGCTTCTGCAAATGGAAACAAATACATGATGACATTTATTGATGACTACACCAGAATGTGTTGGATTTACTTACTGAAGAATAAGTCTGATGCTTTTCAAACTTTCAAGAATTTTCATACATGGATTAAAAATGATGCACAAACACATATTGGCTCTCTACGTACTGATAATGGAAAAGAATACACCTCAAATGAATTTGAAAATTATCTTCGTCAACATGGAATCAAACATCAAACAACAGTGCCATATAATCCACAACAGAATGGTGTAGCTGAAAGAATGAACAGAACCATCTTAAATATGGTTCGCTCCATGTTATTTTTCAAGAATGTAAAATTGATGTTTTGGGCTGATGCAGTTCTATGTGCTGTTTACATAAAGAATAGGTGTCCTTCAAGTTCAATTAGAAACAAAACTCCTTTTGAAATGTGGCATGGCCACATTCCTTCCGTAAAGCATTTCAGGGTCTTTGGGTCCACCTGTTATGCCTTGATACCCAAGGGTCAAAGGAACAAACTTGGTGCTAGAAGCAGAAAATGTATCTTCTTGGGGTACTCCAATACCTCCAAAGGATACCGTCTCTATGATGAAGCAAATAAGAAATTTGTGATAGCAAGAGATGTCATATTTCTTGAATCTTCCAAGAGTGACAAGGTTGTTGAGCGGCAACTTGATCGCCTGGACAGATTCACACATGCAAAGTCTTTCCAAGAGTTTGATAATGTGATTCCACACCTTGAAGGGGGGATTCCGATATTGAATCAAACTGTGGAATCATTTCCTGAACCACACTCTCCCCCACATGAAGAAACAACCAAGGATGACACATTGGATGATGTGATTGACAGAATTGGGAGATTGAATCTTGAATCAATCCCAACTCAGTCAAGTGACCAGCCTGGGCCATCTCAGAAAGGTCCTCCCAAATGGCTGACAAAGACACTGGAGGATGTTCATCCCGATGAGGTAGGAAAAACAGGAACAAGAAGTTCCACTCAAGAAATCGAAGGTGATGTAGATAATTCTGATTCCCCTGTTGATATGGATATTGCTTATAACTGTGAATTGAGTTTGTCTATAGATCATGAACCAAATTCCTTCAAAGAAGCCGCTTCTCATGATGAATGGAAAGAAGCGATGCAGAAGGAGTATGATGCCTTGATAAAGAATGGCACTTGGAAGTTGGTTGATCCACCTTTGGGAACGAAACCAATTGGCTGTAAGTGGGTCTACAAGAACAAGTACAAAGCAGACGGCTCACTTGACAAGCACAAGGCCAGGCTTGTGGCAAAAGGATTCGCACAGAAGGAAGGAATTGATTATGAAGAAACGTTTGCTCCCATAGCAAAATGGACCACCATCCGGACTCTCTTTGCCTTAGCAGCTCAGAGTGGATGGAAAGTCCATCAGATGGATGTAAAAACAACCTTCTTGAATGGAGATCTAAAGGAGAAAGTTTATATGTCCCAGCCAGAAGGATTTGTGATAAATGGTCAAGAACACAAAGTTTGCAAACTTGTAAAATCCTTGTATGCTCTCAAGCAAGCACCACGAGCCTGGTATGAGAAATTGACCGAGCATCTTCTGAAACTTGATTTCAAACATTTTGATCTTGATGATGCAACTTTTTTTGTTAAGAAAGTTGGAAAAACAGTTGTATATCTTGTGGTATATGTAGATGATCTTTTGATAACAGGAAACAATGAGAGCTATATTGCATCCATGAAGAAAGAGTTGAAGAAAGGTTTTGAAATGACCGATTTGGGTCATGTTCATTACTATTTGGGTATTGAAGTAATTCAACATCCTAAATTCATATTTCTTTCTCAAAAGAAGTACATTGGAGATCTCTTGAACAAATTTGGCATGGATGATTGTAAACCCTTAAGCACTCCAATGGAACAAAACTTGAAGCTCACATCTATTGAAGGAAAGGAATTTGAGGATGAAACTAAGTATAGACAGCTTGTAGGAAGTCTTATCTATCTGACCACCACCAGACCTGACATCTCATTTGCTGTTGGAATCCTCTCAAGGTTCATGCAAAAACCTTGTGAAGGACATTGGTCTGCTGCAAAAAGAGTACTAAGGTAATTGAAGGGGACTCAAGACTTTGGACTCAAATATACACAGGTAGGCGACTTCATCTTGACCGGATACTCTGATTCAGACTTTGATGGCGACAAAGAAACAGGGGTGTCTACTACAGGTTACACCATGAGTCTTGGATCAGGAGCCGTCTCATGGAGATCACGCAAACAGTCAGTTCCAGCAGATTCCACGACCGAGGCAGAATATGTGGCAGCAGCTGAAGCAACAAAGGAAATTGTGTGGCTCCGGAAAATCCTGGAATATTTGCAGATGAAACAAATGTATTCCACTCCACTCATGATCGACAACACTTCCGCAATAAAGTTGGCCAAGAACCCAAAGTTCCATGATCGAACAAAGCACATCAATACAAAGTACCATCTAATTCGACATCATGTTCAGGCCAAAACCATCCATCTACATCATTGTTCCACAAATGAGCAAACTGCCGACATCTTCACCAAAGCACTTGGAAGAGAAAAGTTTGAAAAGTTCAGATCGATGCTTGGACTCACCAACATCCCTTCAGATTAAAGGGGGGAATGTTGACACCTAATCCTATGGATGGGTGTGCACATGTATTTTTGTATATTATTTATTATTAGGAAATAAGGAAGGCCAAGAGTCATTGGGAGCTGAATCCCAATAGCCTCACCTCCCATCTATATAAGCATGTACATTCTTCAGCTAATAGACAATTCCAGTTTTGAGGAGTTACCTCCTGGTTTGACAAAAACAATCACATTTATTTCCATAACAAACTATTCATGAAGTCTACTCCTCTCGGTAAACCTGAATTGAACCAAACAGTCAATGAATTTTACTGTGATTAGCCACAACATGTGGACAATCCTCCACATTGCTGGCTAATGTCGATGCTCCTGCATCAGACTCCCGAAGTTTAATTTTTACCATGATCTCCTGATTATGCATTTTTGTTCTGTGTCCTCCTGGATCCCATATTTGATTTGATAATTTGTCCTCAGTTACTGCTGTTGTTGTTTGTCCTTTTCACATATTTTGCTGCTACTTTGATCACTCTAATTTGCAATTTTCCATTCCCTTCACCTGTAGCATTTCTTCCAGCTAATCTTCCTTTCTTCTTTTGTCCTGTATTTGTTTTACTGGAATGCTGTAGTATGAGTTTCCATAACTCATCCAATTCTTTGTCCATTTCACTTCTTATGTGCTGAATACTATTCTCTTGCAACTGATTGTGTTCTTGAATTAGAACATAATAATCTCTGTGCCAATATCCTTCCATATACATTTCTGAAATGTACAAATGCCTTTTCCCAAGTTCTTCTTCTGGTTTCTCATTCATGACTTCATCATTCCTTGCTTCAAATTCCAGCATACCTTCCATTAATCCGATCTGTTCTTCTTGGTTCAGATTGACTTCACATTGCCCTTTTCCTGCATGTAAATATTTATCAAAATTAATCAACTCAATAGACACAAATGCTTTACCTGGATTCATGATCAAAAGATTTGACTTATACCACAAATTTTCCATCTCATCTGGAAGTTCTCTCAAAAGTTCTGTACAATCTGCAATATCTATCTCTAATCTTTCTTTACTCTAGCTTTCTCCAAGGTCAATGATCCTCAATGACTGCTCAATCTTCAATAGCTCAGTGTATCCTTTGATTTCACTAATTCTTTTGCCATCCTTCTTTTGACTTATTCTTCGAATGTCATCTGATTGGACATCTTCCTGCGCTTGGTTGTAACTTCCCTCCTCATTTTGCATATGACTATGAATAGTCATCTCTTCATCTGTTAATACAACAGTCTTCAATAACTGTTTGTCTTTCCTCAAATCGATATGACCTGCAAACACACAACAACCTTCAGTTTTCAAAATACAATACCTTTCATTTTCTTTTGATGCTTCAAGCACCAATCCTCCATCATAGATCTTTTGGATTTCAGCAGATCCTTCTTGCTGTGACTCCATTTCTCTGATTCTTCCCTTCTTTAACAAATCAATGTGAATTTGTTCAAGTTTCCTGAACATTTTCATTAGCTGGCCATTCCACCTCTATTGCAATAGCTTTCATTTCACCCTTTTCTTCAGTCTCCATCTGTATCTTCGGTCTTCACTTGTCTTTCTTTGTACTGCCAGACCAATTTCTGTTTCTTCATTCTACTGCCAGTTTCTATACTTCTGCAATTTAATGCCTTCCTCAAATTCACTCTCATGTAACTGATCATTCCTTCAAAATTTCTGGTTACTTCCATATTCATCTTGCTGAGTTAATATTTATGTCTCCTTCATGCCTATGAGGACATAACTTCCTTGTTGCTCCTGATCTTTCATCTCACCTTCAAATAATCGCTGCTCAATTTCTCTAATTTCAGCATCATATTTATTAATGTTGTCTTCCACACCTTTTCCTCCATCAGGTTTTGTAGACTTCGTTTCTCCTTTAGGTTCCTTGAGTAATCTCTCCAAGTATTCTATTTCCTTGTGAAATCTCTCTAGCAGTTCATCACAATTTCCATTCTCAGCTTCATTCTTTTCCTGGCAATCCTCCTGAGTTGACATGTTTTCTACATTATCATACTGCAAGCATCTTTCATCAATTCCATTAAACAAATTCATTGGTTTACCTTTTTGTAGTCCCACTATGGAATTGTCATTAGACTGCTGGTCTATATCAACCTCATCTGACTGTTTCACACCAAACAGGATTTCATCTATGAACTCCTTCTGTTGCAATAGATCAACGCCTTCTTCCTCTAAAAGGGATTCTTCATCATACTTCACCTCAAAAGCTTCATTCTTGTTTGTGACAATTTCATCCAACTATCCATCATCCTCTGCATATCCTGCAAACATAGACAAACTATAAGAATCAAAATCACAAGGCTTCATTGCCTCATCTGCTTCCTTTGTCAACATATCTTCGAATTGTTCTGAACTCTACCAATAGTCCATGAGATCTTCAGCTGACCTCTCATTATCCTCCTAACATTTCACCTTGTTCAGGTCTGCAAATAGAAACTTCCATTTCTACTTCTGCTTCTCTGAGTTTCTCTAATTCTTCAGGTTCACTGCCACTTCTAAGGACTTTCCCTATTCTGCTTTTAAGAACACATCTGGTTCTTCTCTCACAGCTTCTCTTGGTCTATATTGCTGCAGTATTCACTCTTTCAATAGAGCCAAGCTCTGATACCAAAAATGATGCAGGGTCAACCCTGCAATACCCAGAATCATTCACAAAACCCTCATTCTGCTAAAGATCTGAAAGCGCAACTTAGACCTTGTTCAAGACACAGCTATAGCGCTATGCTATTCAACGCCCCTTAACCATTTCTTCCATTAATTACTCATGAACTAATTGAATAAAACTAAATCAACAACCACACATTCACCATACCTTACCAAATCGATCACTAGTAATACGCTTTTTCTCCCATTTGTGGACTGTGCCTTCACTCATACAGTAATCTCCATCTTCAATATGTTTCTAGAGTTAGGCCTCTGGTCCTTCAGTGTTCTATTTCAATTAATATTTCTCTCTCCAGTTTTTGGAATTGAAATCTGCTTCAACCTCGAACTTGCTCCTACAACATACATTCATCTCAAGCTGTGACACTTGCTTATGCCCTTCAATAAAATTCAGATCTCATCGATCTTGAAGTTGCCAACGCATTTAAATCTCCAGCTAACGAATCCATATATAACCATTTAAAATAGTGTTAAACACTGTTCATAACGGTTTTATAAATATTGTTATATCAAAACATTCAATGCAACCCAGATCTATTTAACCGATGCTCGAATCAATTCACAATTAGCTGAATTGTAATAAACGACAGGAATTTGGTGTTTTCCCACGATTTGATGAGATATCAATCGTTGTTTTTAAGGTACTCCAACTCCGACAAACACTGATATATATTAATTCTGAAGCGATACAACTTTATTGATCGCAATCGGGAATCACCCAGTTATATAACATATATATATAACATTTCACAATGTTTCGATGCGATATCCAGAAATAGCACGTCGCAATGTATTGAATGCCCGAATTACCAGCTGCTCCACCGCTCTGATCTGATAATCGGAAGTCAGAAATCGGTATATCATAAAGGTGAATCTTAACACTGTTACATAAACGATCCGATGCCTCGGACCCGATCTCTCATCACCCAATCTTTATTAAAATTCCTTCTTGTCTGTATCTATTATTTATGTAATGCGACTTCTTGAACTCCTTTTTCTTTCCGATGCGATAGCTTTACTGAACCCGATGGATCATAAAAAAAATAACATACATTTGAAATCCGTTCCAAAGCTCTGAAAAGGGTTTATTTCATAGTTTTTCTGTGTAATGAAATTTCACACCCACAGGCTCACTACTTCAGATTTTCTCCACAAGGATCTTTACAACTAAATTAAAACACTGATCACCACCACTTCTATCATAACTAAGAGAAATCGACACATATTCTTCCCGAATTCTCATACATTGACTCACACAATATGAAATTTATTCATAAAACAAAATCTCTGCTTTTTAACCAATTACATAAAAGAAACGACTTCCATTACACATAACACGTAGTCTACATATTTTCTGAGCTCTCGCTCCATAAAAAAAAACCCACACACACACCTTTCCTCTCGCTCCTACACTTTCACTATTAATTCTTCTAATAATAGCAAACAGAAACCTCCTATTTCTTCGAAAGATCTTAACAACAAAATCTCCTAATCTTATCACACTCGATTACACCAATATTAATAAGTCTTATCTCTAATTCTAAATAAAAAAATCACATTTATTTCCATAACAAACTATTCATGAAGTCTACTCCTCTCGGTAAACCTGAATTGAACCAAACAGTCAATGAATTTTACTGTGATTAGCCACAACATGTGGACAATCCTCCACATTGCTGGCTAATGCCGATGCTCCTACATCACAACATAGATTTCTTCTCAATATTCAAAAATGTTTTTCCAAGTTCCAATAACAAATATCACATAAAAAGTATTCTTTTTTTCAATATTCAATTGTCTCACTTAATCAAAAGGTTATAATATTTTACCAGTTGTTGGTAACGTGATTGGATTTTCCTTTTATTGCTCTTGCTTAACTTATTTTGGGAATTTGGATTGGTTTGTGATACACTAGGTTTATTCAAATCTTTTTTCCAAAATGACAAATTCAACATTTACCATGCCATGAACTTTTTTAAAGAATAGATACGATATAGATACATCAACAAAGCTAGTCACTCACATAACAACTTTACATTCCTTGATAGGAGAGAAGTGGATATTTTTTTGAGAAATGATTAAATATTTTTTTTAGCTCACATAACAACTTTATTTCACTATTTATAGGTAACATGGTGAACTCGTATGGTAGCATCCACGAAATTTCCTTTATTCATCATGATATTTTGACAAACTTGCTATATAGTTGACTAGGTTTAGACCTATAAGTAAACACAAAAATACTTTTTATGCCTCAAAAAGAACACTTTATTCCCAAAAAGTGGATAAAGGCTACTAAATGTAAATTTGATACTAAGATTTTTTCCTTCCACACAGGTTTGGTACATATTTATTTCTCCTCTCCTAGTGGTTTCTTACCATTTTTCAATATTGTATTATCTCACTTGATCAAACACTCATAGTCTTTTGCATTCTACGTACACATAATTTTAGATGGCTATTCTAATATAGTAGTGAATCTAAGCTAAACAGTTGGAAAAACATCAAAGCAAATCAATATTAGTTTTACAAAAAAAAACCTTTGACTCTATTTCTTAATTTCTTCATTCATTAAGAATAGAAATATAAATAGATATAGAATTTTATGAAGTGATTCTCAATAAATGTTTATCGATTTTTTAATTATTTTATATTTAAACAACATGCAACACATTCAAACTAAAGAAAACTACATAAAATTAATCAATAATTAACACACTATAACATATAAACAAGGGTATTATTGTTTCAGTGACATCTATTAAAACCATACATATTCTAGCTTTCAAGTTCCAATTTCCAATTAAGAAACAATTTTTGATGGTACAATAATGCTAAAATACAACTTATCTAATCTCTGAATTAAATTGATTCAAGAAATGAAAAGCTATGAACGATGGTGATTTTATGATATACATATTTTACATCAACTTATGTATACTTGGAACTATACAATACTATGCACTCTGAAGGGTGTAATCTCCCATCATCTCAAGTTATAATCAATTATCACTCCTAATTCCCACAGATGACCAAAGCTCAAATTTTACATAGAGAACACGACAAAACAAATTGAAATATCTTCGCCTTTATTCTATCATTCATTACGAAGATAAAAGACATTAAAGTAAATCATTCAAATATTGTAATTAATGTATTATTTAACCATTTCATGATTGGCATGTCACATCTTCAGCTCATTGATCTCAAGAAAATTATGTTTTCATTTTATTCACACACGACGGAATTGTATGAAATGAAATCAATTGTTATTGCATATAGCATTTATTTTCCTGAGCGAATTGTATGAAATGACAGCCATATTATATGAGATTCATTAATAATTGTTAAATATATTTTATTAAAAATTATCTATTCCTAATTATCAATAACTATATAAATAACAATAATTATATTATCTTACAATTATATAATTACACTTAATTATACTTAGTATATTAACATTATTTTATATATTAATATAATATTAATTGTTAGATAGAAAAAATTTAATATATTAGTACTTATATTTAAAACTTTAATATAATCCACGTAAAACATAATAATAACATTTATTTATTATTATTCATATGTGTTTATTCTCACAATAATTATGTTATGGTTAATAATTATTATATATATTTATCATCATAATTGCCAATATATTTTATATTTACTTGGATTATATTAATAATATTAACTATACACATACTATATATTAAACTAAAATATGCTATCTACATATATATATATAGTTAATAAATAAATACTTACAACTCAAACTATAATATAATTTACATATAACATACTAATAGTATTTTATTATTATTTATAACAAGTATATATTTCTTACATCATCAATCAATTTTATATATTTATTAATATAACTCTTAAATATTATTCACCTAAGATATATAAACCCCAAGTTAAATATTATAAACCCTAAAATAAACATGTTTGACCATGGTTTACCATGTCTGTCTTTATATTCAGAAAATTGTTGCCACAATTCGATGTAGGATGATGTTTGACCATTATTGATTGTCATATTGACCCATTATTTGTCGCAATGCGACGTTGGACTGTTCTTGACCAAGGTCGATTTTCATATTGACTGAATCTTTGTCACCATGCGACATTGGAGAATGGTTGACCATGATTCATTTTACATGGTACGACATTTTTTTTTGTAGCATCCAGATATCAGAACATGTTTGATTATTAATATTAATCAATATTATTAATAAGTGTTTTTTTACCAAAGGTAAAGAGTGTTGATTGTAAAACTTGGTTAGACATAGTTTAATATAGTCGACCACATTAGTAAATGTGGTTGAATAATTTTGTAGTGTCACATTGTGAAATTGGATAAATTTCAATCTAATGTAACATTCCAAGAATGGTTGTTGCATTACAACAATGTGGTTTCTCAAATCACAAAGTTTGATACATTTATGTACCATTCTGACATCACACTATTAGTATTAATATCATTATTATTAGTAGTCAATTTTATTAATATTAATATTATTATAAACCCTAATATTATTCTCAATATTATAAACCCTAGCATTAAACCAAATATTCTAAACCATGTTGATGATACTTGATAAAGTGGTTAACCATTAATGTCCATGGATAATTATGGTGGCCATGGTGGATTATGGTGACCATGTTTGAGCATCGTTTAGTTGTTTCAATATTGGTTGAACATAATTGACTAAGTTTAAGTACATTGTATATGGTTTATTAGGGTTGATCATATTCTATATGTCGTATATGTTGACTATGAATAACTTTGTTGAATGTGATGGCTATAGACGACTATGTTGATTATGGTGAAACATGTTATAATAGTTTACCATTGTGACCATGATTGACTGTAGTGACATTGGGAATTTATGTCATAAATTGCAATGTAATGACACTTTGTGAAATTGGATAGACTTTTATACCATTTCTAATGTGACAATATTGCTGTAATTATGTTAACTTTATTAGTCAATTTTTTTAGTATTAATATTGTTATTATTAAACATTTTATAATCTTGATTGTGAATGATCAAAGATGACCTTAACTAACTATGGTTGACCATCATTGACCTTGGTTTACCATGGTCGGTGATGAATGATCACGGTTGATCATTGTAACAATGTTGAAAATTGTTCACTATCAAACTTGGTCAAACATGGTTGAATGTAGTTATCCACATTAGTCAATGTGGTCAACTAATTTTTTAATGCCACGTTGCGACATTCGATATATTGCAATGTAAAATAACATTTATGTACCATTATATTGTTATTATGTCATAGTTCAACCTCATTGTGATGTTAATTGTGTAATGTGATGTTGTGATAATGTGTATTGTTTATCAAATGAAAATTCCTATTATTTTATTTGTTAGAATTATGATGTTGGTTTTTTTCTCACTATGTTATGCTAGTACTTTTCATTGTATTTTCGTGACATTTATTTTACACAATTTCATTAGTAAATGGGTTGACATACATTGTTCGATGGCATTTTGTACCTTTTATGCCCAATTAGGCATATGAAAATTACATCGATCAATGTATGTCAGCCACATTTACTAATTCGGTTGTCCTAATTTTAACCATTTTGTCGATATTCATTCCAATGTGAGGTTCTTTGGTTCTCGTCATTTTCTTTCATTTTCGTAACATGAGTTTACCATGGTTGGCTATATTACCTATGGTGAAATTTTATATAAAGATATTTTCATTAAAGTATGATGTAGATCAATGTGCATCACATTATACCAAATGTATTAAAGTAATGTTTCATTAAAATAACATTGTTAATGTTATTAATGTTAATATTATTAATTAAATGTTGTTAATTTAAATATTATATTTTAGATGTTATTAGTAACATTACCAATTATTAATGTGAATGTTATCATTATTAATTATATATATGAATGTTATTAAATGTTACTAATAATATTATTAATAAAATTAATATTAATATAAAGATAAATTGTTACATAAAATATTATTATTAAAATTAATATTATTATTATTACTAACAATTTAATTTATTAAAAAACATTAATATTAATTAATATTAATATTATATAATAATTAATGTTAATATAATAATTATAACGATATTAATATTGTTCATAATTTTTTTTGTTAGATCATAGATTTTTGTCATAAAGTAGATACATGTTTTTTGAATTAATCATATCATTAGGATTAATCTAAAAAACATCTATCTAATAATTTTTTTATTAGAAATTTATTAATAAAAAAATGATATTAATTTCATATATTAATTAATGTTAATATTATAATGACAATGATGATTTTGTTAACTAAATTTGATATGAACATTGAATTTATTATAAACTATATTAATGTTATACAAAAGTATATAAATATTGTATTAACTATATTCAATGTTGAAATAGTAAAAATATTGACTAAAATTATTATTTAAAACATTAAATCATTTTAATAATTAATTATATATATTTTTATAAAATTATAACATATATATACATATATATCTATATATAATTAATGTATTAAATTTTAATAATGAAATTATTTGAAAAAAAAAAGATATTTTATTTAGCCTCGTGAGTTAATAGTCAACCTTGATGTTGTATCCTTATGCACCAAAATCCCCATCCAGGAAGTCGTTGATGTCATTAAACGGATCTACACCTCTAAATTAGTTAGCCTCTACCTCTGCCTCTGCCACACCTTCACTTTCTTCAGTTTTCAAGGTGAGTTATATGAGAAAAATTGTGGTATTTCTATGGGTTCCCCCTCTTTCCCCCATTGTTTCTACCTTATTTATGGAGGATTTTGAATCTAAGGCCTTGGCCTTTGCTAAATGCCACTCTAGGAAGTGGAATAGGTTCATGGATGATACTTGTGTAATCTGGCCCCATGGTCGAGAGAAAATAGATCTATTTCTTGGTCACCTAAAATCGCTATCAGATTCCATCAAATTCACGATGGAAGTGGAGGTTGATGGTTGCCTCTGTTTCTTAGATATCCTTCTCTCCAGAAATGAGAATGGTTCTATTTCTCAGCAAGTTTTTTGCAAGAAGACTCACACGAAACAATACCACCATGTTGGTTCCCATCATTTTCCTACTCGGAAATTTGGGGTCTTATGTACTTTTGCAACTCGTGCTCTTAGAATCTCTAATGACATCCACTTGGAATTGGAAAAATCCCATTTTCTTAATGTTTTTAAAAATAATGGTTATAGTATATCTCAAGGTCTTAAATCCTTTCGAAAGGCATATAAAGGGTTGAGTGGAAAATCTACCATGGCAGATCGTATTTCCAAGGTTCATCTCTCATTTCTTCAAGGGATAATGGAAAACATTGCCCATGTCCTTAGAAGAAATAATCTCTCTGCTTCTTTCAAACCTCTCTGTACTATTAGAAATTCTCTTGGGTTTGCTAAATACCCTATCGACCCCAAGGACATGAAAGGATTTTACATGATTACTTGTTCCTGTGGAACTCCCTATATTGGAGAAACAGGTCGATCCATTAGACAGAGAAGCCGAGAGCATGTTGCAGACATTAGGCACAATCAATCCCGTACAGCATCTCTTGTTGAGCATGCAGAAAAATCCTGTCACCATGTTTATATTGAAGACTCCAAAGTCGTTGCTAAAGTTGGTCACTTCCACCATAAGAAATTAAGGGAGGCGATCATAATTGAAAGGAATGTTGAGAATCTCAACTGTGATGATGGCTGGAAATTAAGTAAGAGCTAGACTCTGGTTCTCACCAGGTAAAAAATTTATTTTATTTATTTATTTATTTAATATTATTATTATCATTATTGAATTTATTACCTCCCTAAATAATATAAATAAAAATTTTTATTAAAATTTTACACCTCACTAATTCCTATTATTTTTAATTATTTATTTTACTTATAATATTTTGTAAAATAATTTAAACAACTCTTTTAATCTAAATTAAAAAAAAAATTATTATATTAATTAAAATCTTATTTTATAATTAATTAATATTAATTCTAAACTATAAAAAAATTTAATAACTATCTTTCTAACGGCTATTTTTAATGGCTAGCTCTTAAGAGATAGTTCTTAACGTCTATTTCCCGGCAATCACGCATCCTTATTTATTCATTAAGATCAATTAGTTTCTCCTCCTTGTCTTGATGATGAACCAAAATAGTTGGCTTGAAATGTCGAAAAATCCTAATGATGTGATTAATCTGGAAGAAATTCATCTAAAATAGAAATAATTTAAATTTCTTGTTAAGTGAGAAAATAATTAATTTTCCTCCTAATTTAGTCAAACTAGGTGTTATACTATAACCACTACTTCTACCCTCTCTGCATCTATTTAAACTGTGGGCCTTGATATGTTCTCTCATCTTGTCGTGAAGATGACCCACAATAGTTGGTTTGAAACACGTCTATGAAATTTTCTAGTATGTGATTATTACCAAAATATTTTTATTCAAAATTATATTTTGAATAGATTAAATGTGACAAAATATATGAATTAATTTAATAGATTGAAAATCATTAAATTAAATTTAATATAAATAAATAAATATACATTTTTTCTTAATTTATTCATTTTTAAAATGTTTTAGAAAAAGTCAAATATTTTATAGTTTTTAACATGTGATATTGGTGATTCATAGCATTTCCTAAAATCAGTAAATTGAATTATATATAACTAAATAAATATAATAAAATTTTTAATTTATTCATATTTTTAAAATATTTTAAAATAAGTCAAATAATTTACAGTTTTTAACATACGATATTGGTGAAAACTATTATATTTTATTTACCATATTTTCATATCAGAATCTACAGGAGAGTTTCTCCCATCCTCTTCATCAAGTGAAACTAGCATCGACAATTAAACGTTATATATATATATTCTTTAGGTCCGGTAAACCAAAGATTGTTCTCATTGAACTTTAACCATTATAATCATCATATATATATAAACTCAACAATTAACAACAATACATATTTTAAAGATAATATTTAATATTTATTTTTTTTTGTTCTTCATTAGCTACAAATATCCCATTTGTTAATGAATTACATGTCATAAAATATATATATTAATTTAATGGCTTGGAAATCACTAAATTAAACTAAATCTAAATAAATAAATATACATTTTGTTTTAATAATCTATTTTTTTAAAAGATTAAATGTGATAAAATATATATCAATTTAATGTATTGAAAATCATTAAATTTAATTTAATATAAATAAACAAATATACATTTTTTTTGGTTTTCAATTTTTTTGAATAAGTCAAATAGTTTATATTTTTTAATGTATGATATTGATCATTGATAATATTTACCAAAATCACTAAATTAAATTAGATCTAAATAAATACAATATTTTTTTAATTTATTCATATTTTTAAAATAAATTAAATAATTTTTAATTTTTAACATATACATGGGTGATTCATAGCATTTCCCATAATATTACAAGAAATTAAATCTATAAATTATGTCCATGAGTATGTATAAGTACTATTTTAAGTACAACTTAAAAATTAATAAAACTCTATATTTTTTCCACTACTAAGTTATACAATTATATAATGTTAATAATTTTTTAATTTATTTTATTTATAAAAAAAAAAACATTTAAATTATTTTGAATTTCGATTTTTGAGCCGAAAGGCTCATTCTACAATCCAATATGAGAGAGATGTTAAGTATGTCACGTCCTCAAAAAATAATAAAAATAATTTAAACAATTAAAAATCTATTAACCCAACAATTAAGTGTTGATATTATAATTGAGCCAAAAGGCTCATTCTAGAATCCAGTACAAGGGAGATGTGTAAGTATGTCATGTCCTCAAAAAATAATAAAAATAATTTAAACAATTAAAAATCTATTAACACTAAGGGTTGATATTATAATTTTATACAACTTTATATAAATAAAAAATATATATAGAACTTAAAGAAAGTGTTTGAATATCCATATTAACTAATATATTTCAGCATGGATTTCCTCTCTCTACAGAAAGTGTGTATATATATGTGTGTGTCTCTCTCTACAGAAAGTGTGTATATATATGTGTGTGTGTGTGTGTTAACCTTAGTTTGAAAGGAAAAATTAATTGAAGGTAATGTAGAGTAGTTACTTTTTAATAAGAGGAAAATGTGTGACTAATTCAATTTTTAATATAAAATATTAATAATGATAAAATATAAAATTATACAATTTAAACAATGAAAAATTACCACATAAAACTATATTAATCACAAATTTACGAAGCAGTAAAATGTATTAATTGACATGTAATTTTTAAAAAAAGTTTGATATTGGATCTCTCGAGGCCCTTGGTAGATATGTGGTTAAACTGCATCTATATTGTTTCTACATCCCAGTGTGAAGGCTACATTAAGTATGTTCATTCCTCGTAAAATAAAAATAAAATATTCTCTAAATAGAAAAACAATGTCGGCTATAATAAAAATGAAAAAAAAAAATATATATATATATATATATATATATGCTATGCATTTTTAATTAGTTGTCCATATGACCTAATATCATGTAGAGTAATTAGAAGTAAAAAAAATATGTGAGTAAGATGTTTAAACCTTATGTTTTTAAAAAATATTTTAACAAGTGATATCAACTTTATATAAATCCATATATAGAAAAAAAATGTTAAAAGCGAATATTTTAATGTATGATAGAATCAAATATCCAATGTGAGTTATGAATAAAATAATTGAATATGAATTAATATAAAATGTTTCAATACACATGTTATGTAATCTCTCTAACAATCAAAATTGAAATTTAAACAATAACAAATTTTTGTATTCTAAAATAAGTTTGCAACAAAAGGAATTTGATCCCTTTCGGCTCATGTTAGATCTATGTTTTAGATGGATCTATGCTAGTAAATAAAACTACACGATAATTTTTGAAATAAAAATGTAGAAAAAATAGATAATACAAGTTTGGACCATTTTTATTGTTTTCGACTATTGTAACTGTCATATGCCTTCTTCTTACTATTTTCGATCATCTAGTGTTTCCATTATTATCATATATGTGAAGGTGAAGGGTTCTTTTTTGATGTCCTATTTCACACCCAAATTGAAAGAAATTTAATTATCATGATTCTCTTTTTCAAATCAATTTCATTATGACAGATACGGCTTTAACTATAGGACAATCTTGGAATTTTCAAATATGTGTTTGTGATTTTTTGTGATTTTTTTAATCCTAGAAAGAGTATATATTATTTATGGAGAGCATTTATCCAAAATAAAAAAGAAAATTTATTTATATAGAATTGAAATTGTTTTTAAATTAAATCAATAATTAACAATAGTACATATTTTAAAGATAATATTAATTTTTTAATTTTTCATTACAATAAAAATCTCAGTTTTTAATTATTTACATGTGATAAAATGTATAAGTTAATTTAATGGGTTAGAAATCAGTAAATTAAATTAAATATCAATAAATAAATATTTTCCCAATAATCCTATTTTTTAATGGATTAAATTTGATAAAATATACAAATTACTTTAATGGATTGAAAATAGTAAATTAAATTAAATATAAATAAATAAATATAATTTATTTTTTCTAATTTTTAAAATGTTTTATAATAATTCAAATAGTTTATATTTTTTAATACATAATGCATGATATTGGAGATGCTTAGTATTTATAAAAATCAGTAAATTTAATTAGATCAAAATAAATCAATATAATATTTTTTTTAATTTATTCATGTTTTTTAAATGTTTTAGAATAAGTAAAATAATTTATAATTTTTATGATATGATATTGGTGATTTATAGCATTTTTCATAATATTACAAGAAATGAAGTGCATGAGTATGTAGAATGTAGAAGTTTTCATTTGAGTGTAACTTAAAAATTAATAAAAAAATTATGTTTTTTCTACTATTAAGTTATACAAATATATAATGTTAATATTTTCAAATTTATTTTATTTAAAAAAAATTACATTTAAATTGTTTAGAATTTCTATTTTAAATAAAATTATACAATCATTTTTTGAAACAAAAATTAGAAAAAAGTCGATAATAAAATTTTGAACCATTTATATTGTTTTCAACGATTCTGATATACCATCTTCGTACAATTTTCGATCATCTAGGGTTCCTTCCTAGCATATCTATAAGTATCATATCTATGAAGGTGAAGAGTTCATTTCTTGATGTTGTATTTCACACGCAAATTGAAATCAACAATTCATCATCACGATTCTCTTTTTCAAATCCATATCATTCTGACCGATATGGCTTTCACTATAGGCAAACCCTAGAATTTTCAAATGTGTGTTTGCCATATATTTTATCCTAGAAAGAGTATATACTTATTTATAGAGAGGATTTATTTATTAGAATTGAATTTTTTTTTGGTTATAAAGTCTCATTGAAACTCACCTAGAAAGTCACTCTAGGAGAACTAACAAGAGGAAAAAATCAAAGAAATGTTTTTTTAGGTGAATCTAGTAAAGGAGAGGAGAATACAGGAAATGAATATAATATTTCTTGTGCATGAATAGAAATTTTAAACCCATATATTTACAACATGAACTAAAATTAATCCATATGAAATAGCAATAATATCTAATTTAACTTTATAACTTAATTATTGGAAGCTAAATGAATATATGAGAGCTTCAATATCTACAATTTTGTTTATAAAGTTGTACATAGCTTATCATCGCATTAAAAGACAACCTCTTAATTCTCTACCTAAATCATAAAACAAACTTGATACAACTTGATAATTCAGGAAAACTTATTGAGGTACTTGTCAATTGTATTTTATTATACTTCTGAAAATGGTTGAGTGGCCTCTACCCCATTCAATCCTATTTGACACTTTGTATAAAAGTTGAGTGATAAATTGATAGGAAAAAGTCACGTGTCTCTGCAAAAAAATATATTTACTACCCATTAAATAGTTCACATTAAAATAAAATGAATAATATTATTAATATGTATATATGCTTCTCTTGCCCATAAATGTTTCATTCATCCTTCCATTTCAAATATTTCTTGACCAGTGTATGAGAACTACTAACCTTAATGACCTACTCTTTGTGTATGTTGACCATATTCGGTCTTGCCAATCTTGTTGTCCAATAGACCCATAAGCTCATTCACAAACAAAGTGTTTGTAGGAGGGCCATTTAAAGTGTATACAACCTTCTTCAAAGTTCATCCATTGCCTTTATAGTGTATGTTGCAAAGAGTTCGTCAACAAAAAACACAATTGCATATTCCCAATGTATTAAAATGATTCACAGTGACATGCAGGGATATAATAAATTGATAATAGAAATTAATGGTCCATAAATCCTTGACCATTTCCATTTCAAAGAATGACAACTTTTCCCCTTGGTGGGGTTGTAAAAGTATGTCCCAAGTTTGGAACAATATTCCTTGCAAAATAGTTTCTAGAGATGAATGTTTAAGTTGTAGTGCACTCATATTAGGGTTTAGATCAATTTACATGGGTATTACCATGCCTCAAATGTTAGGGGAAGTTTTAGATCGTTAACCTAGCACTCCCATTAAATTTGCTATAACACTAATTGGATAACAATGTGTTTTGTGGTGTTTATCTAGTGGAAGCAAGAAATGAGATTACTTGGACACAACCCACTTGGTAGACATTGTAGCTTATAATCTTATATCATTTAAAAAAGCCAAAAACAATAACAAATATATGATAACAATCGAGAATAAAGACAATCCACAAATATAACCAAAGCTAACACTGAAATAACTATGAAACAACGTTGGGTTTATATGATAACAATCGAGAATAAAGACAAACCACAAATATAACCAAAGCTAACACTGAAATAACTATGAAACAACGTTGGGTTTATGAATTCACTCGTGATCGTATGCTTTCAAAATAAGACACCACTTCTTGTATGATCAACGTGAACGCTCAATGCCAAGGGACCCATCGCTTAAACCCTATCTATAATGTATCAGAGTTGGATGCTTCAGTGCTCAAAACCTAGCCATTAATTCTAAAGTTACTCGGTTAGCGGTTAAGTCCTAAACAGACATGCGCAAAATCCTTAATATTCTCAACCAAAATCATCTAAGACAAAATCAATTAAAAGATTTTAGTGGAACAATCCTGAATAGAACAATGGCAGTTATGGTAGTTTTTCGTTGTTGGGACCTTCCAACATCTCGCGTCGGTCCATCTACAATGGTTAAAACCTAAGTTAGTATGTAAAATTTAATATCCTTGTTAAATTGATAGTGTTGAAAAGATTTAACACAGCCATGACACGTTGTATTTGTATTCTAATTTCCAGATTGGTATGACACATTGTATCAAGTGGTAAGGATTACTCTAGTAAATTTATAGCGTTAGAGAAATTGAATGCAAATAAATGTAATGATGACACACTAGAATATAACTCGACACTTTAGTACGACACGTTGTATCAATTTGTAAGGACTTACTATTGTAAATTGACATCGTTAGAGAAATTGAATGTAAATCAACGCAACCACGACATAGGAGAACTTTCATATTTTAGTTACATTCTCAAATAAACGTTTCATTTATCCTACGACTAAATGTAATTCAATGCAACGATGACACGTTGTAGGAAAATGTTGAATGTTTAATTACATGTTTCATTTATCCTCCCATGAACAAAGTTGTTTGAACCCATATCATTCCAATTTTTGTTAATATTCATAGGTGGAAATTAGGAATTGGTATAATAAATTTTTAATCACGGTTTGTAAATTTAATTTAAGTATGGTTTAATCATATGATTTAGATTTGCAAGAAAGTTAGAAATGTGGATTTGATCCATTGATGTAGTAGCGATGACGAGAATATACTGAGAATATACTGGGATCTTTAAATTTACATCCTTCGATAAAAATAATTAATAAAGAAAATTATTTTAGTTAGTTCCAATAGGGGGGAGAATTATCAGTGTAACTAAATGTGATTGATATAAGTTCATGGATATAATTTTGTATGTATTATGTAAATGTCGAAAAGGTAAATATATATTTGGAAATGAAAGGCAATTAATATTTAAAATTTTATTTGATTCAAGATATCTTCTTGAATGGTTCATCAGTTACAATACTTGCTAAGTCCCACCGCCCCCACCCCCGCCTCCCCCTCCCCCTCCCCCCAAAAGTGATGATTGATGCTATGTGATTTATTTCACTAGTTTCAATCCCACTTCTTCACCATTGTGAGAATCACCCGATGTAATGAGTGCTAATTGTACTATTCAAAAATCATGAGAAATTAGTAGGTTACGACTACCTCTCATGGAAATGGTCATAGATGAATTACTTATTTAACACAATTGAAACAAATACAATTCAAGAAGATATCTTGAACCATTCACACGAGATTTAAATTAATAATCCTAAGATGTTACACTATTACATAAGATAATTATATTATTAAATATTACCGAGGAGGTGTCTAATAATATTCCCTTAATTACCTTTCATTTATAAATATATATTTCTAGATCTAATTCCCTTATGAAGATTAATTCCCTTTCTCACATTTGGAACCAGGATTGTGGCTTAACTTTTAATTTATTAGTTAGCAGGTTTTCTATGTCAAGGGTATAAATTAACAAAAGAAACATTATTCAATGTTTTGTCTACAAGTATAAAGAAGGGTCTAAAATATGGAGTGATAATTTGTTTCTAAAACAACTGGTTAAAAATTGTGCATTTTTATTAGCTACAAAATTCCATGTTTCAAAAGCCTAATTTGTATTGTAGCAGGGAGATAGTATTCTGTTCAAAAAAAAATTATGCAATCTTATGCAAGTTGTGTCTTTTAATGGGAGGAGGATTCGATAGGATAGAAACCATTGATATTACTTAGATTCATTAGAATATTTAGGTAAGTGCCATCTTATAAAAAATTCATTAGCTAAGGTTATTTGAGAAACTTATAGGATATGATGACAAAATTTCCCTAGAGTTTGCCATAAACCTACAACACCCTCAGGGCCAGGAAGTAGTCATTGAAATCAAAGGATTGATAATATACATTGATGAAATCTTAATCAACAAGGCCAATAAAATTCCAAACGGGATTCAATAGAGTAAAGAGGATATACATGAAACCATTAGTACCAAGAGAGTATCCCCCCCGCCCTAATGAGAAACTAGAGAAATAAACAAATGGGATAAAAAGGGAAAGCCTACCATAAACTTTAGATGGGAAATAATATAATATAATCAAGTACATCTCCTATGAAAGAAATCTAAGAATAGTTTATCATTACCGATATAGGGTCATTTATCAACTAAGGCACCAAGATGAGTTACATATTCATGAGAGTCTAAGTATCCCACACTTCCTCCTCCATCAATAGAAGAAATAAACTCAGAGATAAAGGAGGAAAAGTAGAATTACATGGCCCATGATGGCCTCATTATATTAATAGTAATGGATTCATTATAACATATTTATCCCCTCATTCCTTTGGTATACTTTTTTTACATGGATATATAGGCCTTCTTTGAGGCCCAAGATGAATTCGCAGAACCTTAGATGGTGTTAGTAGAGAAACATTTTGTAGAACCCAAGATGAATTGGAAAATCCTCAGATAGAATTTTAGGAAAAAAATGACAGAGCCTTAAAAAGAATCATCATAACCTTAGGTAGAGGTTCAAAAGCTACAAAATAGGCCAACCAAAATCAGGAACTAAAAGGTGGTATAAATCCCTATTACAAAGACAGAAGGAGAAGAACACTTGGAAGAATAAGAAAAAGAAATTGTAGATACATTAGTAGTACTTAACACCCCAGTAGATCTGCCAAATTTTCTACTTACGCCAGGAAGAGAAAAACACCAAAATATGGTATAGTGGTAATTCTAGGCCACCTTATCCCACTCCTATCACTATTGAAGAGACCCGTAGAGTAGGAAAAGAATAGGCTTAGGATAAACAGGAGCATAAATTAAATGCTCTAGAGGTATAGAAAATAGAAATGAAAATACCTCTTGAGGAAATGAGGCAGGAAATAAAATCGTAGGGGTAAGATTATTAGCTACAAGAAAAAAAAATTCCACTACAAGTGTTATAACCATATTTTCCACTCCATCATAATGATGGAAACCCAAGTTCAAATTCCCTTAGTTACTAGCTGAAATGCATCCCCTTTCACATTTTATTTCACTTATGTGGGAGTTATTCCATGTTTGAAAGGTGATATTACATAATTGAGTAATTTATCATAATTATTTTTTCAAAATTTCATAACTATGAAATAAGAATTATTTCACAATTGAGAAAAATGTTTCTAGATTTTTTCATTCCCAAGGAGCTCATATTAACCGAATGGTGTATGATTTGGCTAGAGGTCTGTTATTATAGAAATTTCCTAACATCTCAATCCCCTAGACGTCTAGATACATTCTCCTATAGAATAAAACTTGTAATATGACCCTATCATAACGACAGGGACTATATCTATGGTATCTACTATAGCGTAGGTGTTATGTGAGATTTACGATTGCAGAAAAAAACCATCTTCCCTAGACCTAGTGGACTAGTTTAGAGAAATATAAAGCAAAGAACATAGAGTTTTCCTTGGAGAAATTGAAACATGGAAATTGGCCTACCTGAAATCCATTGGAAGATTACTTTCCTCCCAGCTTGTATGCTCTCATCGTAGCTTTGATTGCTATAATTAGATCAGTTTACAGGGGTATTGAAATTTTAGATTCATTAACCTAGCACTCCCATTAAATTTGGCTAAAACACTAACTGGGTGACAGTGTGCTTTTATGGTGTTTATCTAGTGGAGGCAAGGAGTGAGAGTACATGGAAACAACCCACTCAGAAGAGATTGTATCTTATGATCTTATATGACCAAAAAAATGAAAAAATAAAAAATATATGATAACAATCAAGAATAAACACAAACCACAAATATAACCAAAGCCAACGATGAAATAACTATGCAAGAATGTTGGGTTTATGAATTTACTAATGATCATATGCTTGAAATCTAAGAAACCACTTCCTGTATGATAAACGTAAACCCCATCCATAATGTACCAGAGTTGGATGCTCCAGTGCTCAAAACCTAGCCATTAATTCTAAATTTACTCGGTTAGTAGATAAATCCTAAAAGAGGTGCTCAAAATCCTTAATGTTCTCAACCTAAATCATCTAAGACAAAATAAATAAAAAGAGTTTAGTGGAACAATCCTGAATAGAAGAATGGTAGTTTTTCATTGTTGGGACCTTCCAACATCTCGCGTCAGTCCATCTACCATGGTTAAAATATAGGTTAGTATGTAAAATTTAATATCCTTGTTAAATTGATAGCGTTGAAAAGATTTAACACAACCATGACACATTGTATTCTAATTTCCACATTGGTATGACACATTGTATGAAGTGCTAAGGAGTACTCTTGTAAATTGATAGCGTTAGAGAAATTGAATGCAAATCAATGCAATTATGACACACTAGAAGATAACTCGACACTTTAGTACGACACGTTGTATCAGTTTGTAAGGAATTACTCTTGTAATTTGACATTGTTAGAGAAATTGAATGTAAATCAATGCAACCACAACATAGGAGAACTTTCATCTCTTAGTTACATTCTAAAATAAAAGTTTCATTTATCCTATGACACGTTGCAGGAAAACGTTGAATGTTTAATTACATGTTTCATTTATCCTCCCATGAACAAATTTGTTTGAACCAATATCATTCCACTTTTTGTTAATCTTCATAGGTGGAAATTAGGAATTAGTATAGTAATTTTTTTATTATGGTTTGTAAATTTTTAATTTAATTATGGTTTAATCATATGATTTAGATATGCAAGGAAGTTAGTAGTGTGGATTTGATCCATTGATGTAGTGGCGATGACGAGAATATACTGTCATATTTAAATTTGCACCCTCCAATCAAAATGATAAATTAAGAAAATTATTATAATTTTTTCAAATAGGGTGAGGGCTATCGATGTAACTAAATGTGATTGATATAATTTCATGGATATCATTTTGTATGTATTATGTAAATGTGTAAATGGTAAATATATATTTCAAAATTAAAGGAAATTAATATTTAAAATTTTATTTGATTCAAGATATCTTCTTGAATGGTTCATGTGGCACAATACTTGCTAAGTTCCCCCCCGAAAGTGATGATTAATGCTATGTGATTTATGTCACTAGTTTCAATCCCACTTCTTCACCCTTGTGAGAATCACCTAATGTAATGAGTGCTAAGTGGACTATTCGAAAGTCATGAGAAACTAGTAAGTTACGACTACCTCTCATGGAAATGGTTATATATGAATTACTTATTTAACACAGTTGAAAAAAATCAAATTCAAGAAGAGATCTTGAACCATTCACCTGAGATTTAAATTAATAATCCTATGATGTTACACTATTACATAAGTTAATTAAAATTACTAAATATTACCTAAGAGGTGTCTAATAATATTCCCTTAATTACCTCTCATTTATAAATATACATTTCTTGATATAATTCCCTTAAGAAGAGTCATTCCCTTACTCAGATTTGGAACTAGGATTGTGGCTCAACTTTTAATTTATTAGTTAGTAGGTTTTCTATGTAAAGGCTATAAATTAACAAAAGAAAAATTATTCAATGTTTTGTCTACAAGTATGAAGAATGGTCTAAAATATGGAGTGATAATTTGTTTCCAAAACAACTGGTTAAAAATGTACATTTTTATTAGCTACAGAATTCCATGCTGCAAAACCCTAATTCATGTTGTAGTAGAGAGATAATATTCCATTGAAAAAAAAAATTGTCCAATCTTATGCAAGTTTTGTCCTACAATGGGAGGGGGATTCAATAAGAAAGAAACCATTGATATTACTTAGATTCATTATAATATTTAGGTAAGTTCCATGTTATAAAAAATTCATTAGCTAAGGTTATTTGAGAAACTTATAGGATATGATGATGAAATTTCCCTAGAGTTCGCCATAAACTTACAACGCCCTGAGGACTAGGAAGTAGTCATCAAAATTAAAGGATTTATAATATACATTGATGAAATCTTAATAAACAATGCCAATAACATTCCAAAGGGGATTCAATGGAGTAAAGAGGAGATACATGAAACCATTTGTACCAAGAGAGTATTTTTCCTCCCTAATGAGAAATTGGATGAACAAATAAATGGGATCAAAAGGGAAAGCCTACCATAACCTTTGGATGGGAAATAATATAATATCATCAAGTACATCTCCTATGATGAAAATCTAAGCATAGTTTATCAGTACCAATATAGGGTCATTTATCAATTAGGGCTCCAAGATGTGTTACATATTCATGATAGTCTAAGTATCCCACACTTCCTCCTCCATCTATAGAAGAAATAAACTCCAAGATGAAGGAGGAAAAGTAGAATTACATGGCCCATGATGGCCTAATTAGATTAATATTCATGGATTCATTAGAAGATATTTAGCTCCTCATACCTTTGGTATACTTTTTTGACATGGATATATAGGCCTTATTATAGGCCCAATATGAATTCGAAGAACCTTAGATGGAGTTAGTAGAGACAAAGTTTGTAGAACCCCAGATGAATTGGAAAAACCTCAGATAGAATTTCAAACAAAAATGACAGATCCTTAAAAAGAATCATCAAAAGCTTAGGTAGAGTTTCAAAAAATAAACAATAGGCCAACCAAAAGGAGGAACTAAAAGTTGGTAGAAATCCCTATTACAAACACAGAAGGATAAGAACTCTTGGAAGAAGAAGAAAAATAAATTGTAGATACATTATTAGTACTTAACACCCCAGTAGATTTTCCAAATTTTATACTTACACCAGAAAGATAAAAAACACCAAAATATTGTATAATGGTAATTCTAGGCCACCTTATCCCAGTCTTATCACTTTTGAAGAGAACCCTAGAACAGGAAAAGAATAGGCTTAGGATAAACAGGAGCATAAATTAAATTCACTAGAGGTATACAAAATAGAAATGAAAATACCTCTTGAGGAAATGACACAGGAAATAAAATCATAGGAGTAATATTGTTAGCTACAGGAAAAAAAATTCTCACTACAGGTGTTATAACCATATTTTCCACTCCATCATAATGATGGAAACCTAAGTTCAAATTCCCTTAGTTACTAGCTATAATGCATCCCATTTCACATTTTATTTCACTTATGTGGGAGTTATTCCATGTTTGAAAGGTGAAATTACATAATTGAGTAATTTATCATCATTATTTTGTCCAAATTTCATAACTATGAAATAAGAATTATTTCACAATTGAGAAAAAGGGTTGTAGATTTTTTCATCCCCAAGGAGATCATATTAACCGACTCATGTATGATTTCTCTAGAGGTCTATTATTATAGAAATTTCCTAACATCTCAATACCCTAAGTGTCTAGATACATTCTCCGATAGAATAAAACCTGTAATATCACCCTATCATAATGACAGGGACTATATATATGGTATATACTATAGCGTAGGTGTTATGAGAGATTTACAATTGTAGAAAAAAACATCTCCCCTAGACCTAGTGGACTAGTTTAGAGAAATAGAAGGAAAAGAACATAGATTTTTCCTTAGAGAAATTTAAATGTGGAAAGTGGCCTACATGAAATCCATTGGAAAATTACTTTCCTCCCAACTTGTATGCTCCAAATGTATCTTTGATTGCTATAATTATAAATTTCACATTCAACCAAAAAAAACGACGGATGTACAAAATCTACATAGAATCATCCAATTACCCTATTTAATAAATCATTGAGTCATTGAAATATATGAATGTAAACATAACATAAAAAATATATGAAAAAAATATAATCTTTGTATTAATATAAATAGGAGATAGTTTAAAACCAAATATATTGTTGATCTTGTAGAGATCACCCCATGTAAGCTTGTCCTTCCTTGTCACAAATCACACCTCAATGTCACCCTAATTCATGAAAATGATGACTCTCTTAGACTCAAGGAAGTAGCATGAGGGTATGATCACTCACCAAAAGATAACCCTAATGTTGTGTATGGAGGTAAATATATAGCAGAGTGTGGTAGTTTAGGAATTCTTATACATTTAGAAATATAGGCTTAAGATCCACTTGATATGGGAAGATGAGCTCAAAGGATAAGAGGTTAAATATCCAAGGTAGTATTTGAGTTTCTTATCAAGTTAAATGGTTAAGACAACTATTAGAAGCTTCTAGAAGAGGAAGCTTAAGGATTCTTTTTAGGTTCCCTGAATTTCTAGAATCAGTGCACCCCCAAAAAGGGACAAGATGTTATTAATGAGAGTTGGTGCAGTGATGAGGTGATAAGTGTTAATCTCCAAAATGGAAGTGTTCAAATTCGATTGGAACCTGACCGACGGGGAAGATCTCATCGCCAGGAATCCAATGCAATTTTCTTCATCGAAAATCAACTCCATATGAGGAAGATAGAGCCTATTGTTCATTTTCCTAAAAAACAAAAAATTTTGTAGAAAAGAAAAGAATGGTGACATGGCAGCCTATTCAGTAAAAAATAATATTTTTGGCATATTCTTTTAGTTTTCCCAATCACACCGTTAGAAGCGTCATTGAAGGATTTGCTAGAAAGTTCGGAAGGCTAATTTTTTTTATCCTAAGGTTGAAATCATTTTATAGAGGTGCACTTGTTTATTGTATGATCATAAATAGTCAAACCAAAGATGCACATGTGGTGCAGCCAGGGGCTACCACATGCCCCCTCTGGTGGACCAAGGTATGGGTGAAATTTTTATGAATTCCAAGGTTTAAATCATATGTATTATTCTGCAAAACTTATTGTAGGTGGAAGGGCAGAGGTCGGGGCTCTACCCCACGACCTCCGCCAAGCGAGCACACCAACATACCAATAGGTTGCACCAATGGTTCTTATAATACTATGGTCAGGACATATATTTATATTAATAGAGTTGAGACGGCGAGGGTAAGGAGGGAGTCAACCCCCTCACCACAGAACCTTGGTGCTATAACCTACAATAGAGGCTAAACAATGGGTTGAGAGTAAATTTTTAATGCAACTTTCTTAACCACTAATCTAGGCTTAAGTGCGTGCTTATCCAAAGTATGATGATTAGCCATAAACCGTGCCATTAGTGCTAAACTAAAATATTATTCAATGATTAATCTCACTTAACCTTTAATTAAACCTGATATTAATTCACCGATGGAGTTGGTGGAGTCTTCCAACTTTGACGGAGCTCCAAACTTGGACGGTTTAACTAGAGTTATCTCTAGATTTAGTGGATTTTCCTAGGCCAGAATTGAGGAGGCCATAGCTTTTGCAAAATTTGACCAAATTGGGTTCAAGAAGAGTCTATCCTGGATGACTTGGACATTCTGAGAATGTTGGAGCAGGTTTCAGGATCAATAGAGGATTGTAAACATAAATTTTCTCCAATTTGAGCTAATACAGAGGCCCAAGCCATGGAAGCTGGACCAAGGATATGTAGCCTAGGAGGGGTGAACTCCTTCATTGAAAAACTTTTTTAATAGACCATTTTAATGGTTTGTTGTAAATTATATTTTTGTTGTTCAACATGATGTTTTAATGTTATTATGCTCATTAATTTAACATAAAAATCCATACATTTACTTCTTTAACACTCACAAACACCTCATGAAACCTATGCACATGAAGCAGAAGATCATAAATTTATTTATAATTCTGAAGATGAAATTAGCACAAAAAAAAATAACATTCATATTCAAATGAAGGCGGTATGAGAGAAAAGGTTGAAAGGTTATTCTCTTGATTTGTTTGATTTTTTTGCAAGTATGGTTTTAATTTTTGCAAAGCTGTGATTCTTATAAGTTGAAGTTGTAGAGAGGATAAGGGAAACTATTGGTTGCTAGCCTAGAGGTTAGGACCAGAAGAGGGAGAGACACAAGGCCACCATCTCCACCCAAAGTTTCACTCACAACTACACTTGAAGCACCTCAAGTTTTATCTGTAGCTGAGATTGAGGAGGTACATGTTGCACCAGAAGCTGAACTTGAATCCATAGCCATCATGTCAGTTGTAGCAGAGACTAAAGGTTTTTTAGAAGAGGAAGCATACAAGAATGGTTTCTATGAACTAACTAAAAGGTTTAGGATCCTCTTTGAAGAGAGGAGCACCAGGATGGTTGAATATAATTCTAAGTATCTACATAGATAGGGAACCTTAGAAAACAAAAAGGATGAAGAGAAGGATTCAAAGGGAAGTGGAGGAAATCCTACTATGTCTCCACCATCTTCGTCATTACCCTCATCATCACCATCAACATCATCTTCCACTTCCACAGCCAAAACCACCCATACTCACTCAAAAAGCATAAAAGGAAAAACTCCCTTACTCAAAATTGATGTCAAATTTGAGCTTCCAATATATAATGGAAAAGTGAATAAAGAGAAGTTGGAAAATTGTATTTGTGAATTGGAGGTATATTACAAATTTTATAACCTTCAATAAGATGACATAAATATTCAATTGGCTTCCTTGAGGATGGATGGATCAACGCTTGTATGTTGGGAAGAAAGGACTCAATAAGAGATTAAAAACCACGGTAATATCTAAATGTCTTGATCAAATTTTATTTTTTCCATTAAAATGTTATTCTATCCTCTAGCTTACATGCAAAAATCCATTATGGACTGGCATAATTTTAGACAATCGAAAGGGAAACGTGTGCAAGATTATACTCATGAATTGAGGAGAAGAGCTCGTATTTTGGGTGTTAATTTGTATTCTCAAGAAATAAAATTAAAGTATATTGGGGGTTTTCAAAGTTACCTTAGGAACACTATTCTCATGTTCAATCCCACAAACTTAGATGAGGTTTGTGTTCAAGCCACACATTTAGAAGCAAGAGGGAAATAGAGTTTAGATGAGAAAATGGATAGTTTCCTTGAGTATGAGGATAAAGGAAATGGAAAGTTTAATGGAAGAGGAAAGAGAAATAGCTCTATCAAAAAAGAGAAAGAGAAAATCACATGTAAAAATTGTTCAAATAATGGCCATGATGAAGGCCATTTTTGGCAACTTCATCCATAGTTAAAGAATAACAAAATGAAAGCCAAAGAGAAGGGAAAAATTGTTGCAATCATTGAACACGACTTAGGTTCATATTCAGGAGATGAAGCCAAGATTACAACAATGGGTTTGAAGGGTAATAACATATCAAGCACTATTTCTTCAATTTGTTCTAATGTAACTCAAGGTGAAGATACAAGAATTGGGCTCTTTCATATTACATTCGTTTCTAAACATACCAAGATAGACACACTATTTGATAGTGGTTCTTGAGATAATTTGATTTCTAAAGACTTAGTTAAGGACATAAACCTTGACACAGTTATGCATCCAAGAACTTATCCTTTAGGGTGGATATGCAAGAATGTAAACTTGTAGGTAAGAAGGAATTGCATACTAAGGTTTGCCATAGATTCAAACTTTCTTGATGAAGTTGAATTTGATGTAGTCCTACTTGAGATTTCAAGCATTTTTCTTGGGAATTCCTTATCTGTATGATAGGAAAGAAATACTTCATCACGATGAAAACAAGTATCACTTGTTTAAATATAGAATTGAGTACATAGTTAGAGTGCATAAGAATAAGAGAAGTTTGTATCTTAGACATGGAGGAGAAATGAAGAGAATAGTGAATGCAAGTCAAAGTTTGAATTTGTTAATGATCAAGCATAGAGATGTTTGAATGAGACCTTTCAAAAAGACACATTGAATGAACAAGTTGATTTAATTGAAGTTTCTTATGCTTGTAATGAGATGTGTCAGGACTCTAACAGGTTTCTTTTGAAAAGAGGTAAATAAGATGTGAAAGATTTGTAGCAGTCATCAATATTGTTGAGTAGTGTAGGAAACAAGATGTCAGTGCAAGAAAGAGAAAGGTCAAAGAGAAACCGCCAAATAAATTTGACAAAGAAGGCATAAGTTCCACAAGCTCTTATTTCTGCTTTCCAAAAGGTACATGGAGATGTAAAAAATAATTGGTCAAGAGTCGATGTAAGTACAAACCAAGATCAGCTAAGAATCACCATGACGATAGTGTTCGAAGTGAGACAATTTTCAATTTTCCTTTGATTGACGATCGAGGTGGGAACAAGTTTGTTTCTGCAAGAAAAACTTGTTGCTCTACAAATTCAGGGAAATTGCAGCACAACGGTGTCTAAAATAGCAAGAGAGGGTCTTAGGAGTCAAGGAAAAAGCTTAATTTTTGTGAAAATATCAAGTTGATGAAAATGGGAAAGTTTTAGTGGATTAAGACCAGAAGGGTGAGGGAATTGTACCCTCATCCACATGTTCAGTAATAAAATATATTTTGGGATAGCCAGGGGGCGCCACGTGCCCCCTCTAGTGGACCAAGGTATGGGAAACTCTTTTATGAAGTCCAAGGTTTAAATCATATGTATTATGGTGAAAAAATTATTATAGGCAGAAGGGTGAAGGTTGGGGCTCAACCCCATGACCTCCCTCAAACGAGTACACAAACATACCAATAGGCCATGACAATGGTTCTTATAAGACTATGGTCGCAACATATATTTATATTAATATGGTTGAACTGACAGGGATAAGGATGGGGCCAACCCCCTCACCATGGAACCTTGGTGCTACAACTTACATCGAAGGCTAAATAATGGGCAACGATTAAAGTTTTAATGTAGATTTATTAACCACTAATCCAAGCTTAAGTATGTGCTTATCCAAAGTATGCAGACTAGTCATAAGACATGCCATTAGCACTAAACTAAAGCTTATCTAATGATTAATCACACTTAACCTTTAATTAAACCCGAGATTAATTCAGCGGTAGAGTTGGCAGAGTCTGCCAATTGCAGCGGAACTCCAAACTTGGTGGGGTTAGCTGGAGTTATCTCCAAATTTAGTGCAGTTTCCTAGGCTAGAATTGAGGAGGCCATAAATTTTTCAAAATTCTACCAAATTGGGCTCAAGAAGAGTATATCCTGGATGATTTGAACATTCTGAGCATCTTGGAGAAGGTTTAAGGAGTAGTAGATGATTTTAAACAAGACTTTTTCCATTTTGATCTAATACAAAGGCCCAAGCCATGGAAGCTGGACCGGGGAGATGTAGCCTAGGAGGGGTGAAATACTTCATAAAAAAATTTGTTACTGGATCATTTTGATGATTTGTTGTAAAATTTACTGTTGATGTTAAACATTATGTTTTAATGTTATTATGTTCATTAGTTTAACATAAAACTCAATACGTTTACCTCTTTAACACTCACAAACACCTCAAGAAACCTATGCACACAAAGAAAAATATTAGCAACTTATTTATAATTCTGAAGATGAAATTAGCACAGAAAAACTAACATTCAGATTCAAATCATGCATTAAGGAGAAACCTACTACCAAATGCAGGTCCTTAAAGGGCTAGGGTGCACTTTTCCTTAAAAGCACTATTTTGGAGCATTTATACCAAGAAACTCAAGCACTTGGAAAGTTCATGATTAGGGCTTTGTGTAGGGATGACGACAACATGTTCATAGATGATGATCAATCTGGTTTTTAGGCCTATTAAACAGTTGTGATAAAATGGCCTATAACAGATTTCCCCCTAAAGCAAAAAGTTAGAAACAATAGATGATGATTGAGGTGCTTTACCTTGCGACAAGTTCAGATCAAGAAAAAATGGTTGAGATCATCATCTATTACAATAAATTTTAATTAACATATCTATGCCCATGGAGGAATGCCCATGCTCAACACATAAGCTAACATTACATGTACAATGATCAATAAGTCACGTACACTGATGACAAAGTGTGGACTCATGATGGGATGATTGTTTGTATGATCATAGCCATCATACTCTATAAATTTGTATTAGTATTGAAAGCGTAATCCAGATGGATGGAACTAGATTCAAGGTATTCTATCTCATTCACTATATTTTCCAATGTATGAGTCTAACCATGTGAATAAATGAGTTGGAGTCAAACATGGTAGACACCATTTGATTACTGCCCAATGATGCAATCTGTTAATAGACGCGATAGAAACCACCGATGATGTTAATGGATCTCAAGGTACTATAATACAATATGTATGGTGTAAATGAATGGATTTAAGTCTAACAACAGACAAAATATTTCTGTTGAAGACCAATGATGTAAACCTGAGTGAGAGCGAGGAAACTTGCTATTGATGTACACAAGCTGCAAGGTATAAAAAGGAGTTTCTAAGTCAACTTTCTAGATAATGAGCTGATATCGACCGGCAACGACGTGTCGAATGAGGGAATTGATGTATCCCGCATCAACGATATGAAACAGGTTTCACCATTTGAGACATAATGATGTTGATGTAGAAATAGTTCAAGAATGACAAACTTGAATATAGGCTTAAGAGTATCATAGTGGATATCAACTTAATGACTTGACTTGAACACATCAGCAATAACTAATGGAGTTAGAAACATTGATCAAACATTGAAAGTGGATTCTTTCATATGGCGTGATGAACCAAAAATACAAGCATATTTCCCAACCCAAAAACCACAGATATGAAGTGAAAGAGTGTCATGTGGAATAGAGACTTAGTCTCATTCGAAGGTAGACTATCCCATTTTCCTAATTTCCCCAACCATTTTTTTAGTACATGTTCATTTTTTAAAAATATTGAGGATAACATAATATTTATCTATAATTTCATCCTTCGGATGAATCCCTCTGATCATTTTTAACAAATATTCAGAAGGCCTGGTTCGGTCCTGTCCTGTTCGACGAGTCCATCAATGTTTTATTTTTTTGCGAGTCAAGTGATGGTGTAACTTGTTAGGGTCCCGTGATTTGGCTGATTGGCAAGCCAAATGATAGTGTAACATCAAACCAGTCTTTGAAGCCCAATTACCTAGCCTTCTTGGACTTAGAGAGGGCTCTCTCTATTTGTGTAAGGGATATCTGTGTGTTTGCTTATTGTGTTCTTAATTTTAGGCTAGTTATGAAGTAGGTTTTTTGGTTTTGGTTTTTATGTTGTGAGGGATGAACTGATCAAAGACTAAGATAGGTAAAAATATGGCGGATCAACTGGGCTATGGGGTCGAAAAGGTCAAGAAATCTTTCATATGGTGATACAAGGTTGTTGAAGGGCTGATTTGATTTGAGGTAAAATGGATCTTTGGGTAAAATGGAGTGAGATGGACATTAAATTTGTGAAGAACAAAGGATTTCAAACATAAATGGTTAAATAGCTGACATAAACATGGTAGGGCTAACCATTAATCATGAGAAATGTAACTATAAACTGATCAATTCATAGAAATAAACTTTCAAGCCATGCATAGAGATATATGACTCTCTAACTTTAGGAAATGGCTATCAGACTTTGGGGAGATACATTTAAGATAAAAAAACAACTAAAAGCACTATGAAGGAATGCCTAAACATATTATTTCAAGCTATTGGGCACTTTGAAGCAAGATTGCATAGTTTTAGGCAAAGGGCAAGATCAGTACAAGACCTCCTTGGTTCAACAAATGACAATCTAATCAATCAAAGAGAGGTTTCAGAGGTGGAGCTATGACTAGCCATGAGTAAGCAGGGCATACTGTGAATCATACTTAGCATGCATAAAACCATAAATGAAACAAGAAAACAATATTCTTCAGTTATCAAAGATCAATCAAGGATTCTTTGATATGACTATGAAGGAAGAAAACATAGAAGCTATAAAAAAATAGGAAATTTGAGGTGCCTCCAAGGGCATGTCTCAAATCTATTATCTACTGTCTTATAGCAAGCAAGAACATGGAATTATGAATGAAAAATAAGAAACAAAACAGAGAGAGAGACACTATACCATTCTACCAAGTCATGGAATCCAACAACAGTCCTCTTTCATCATCCAAAGGCACTCAAGAAACTCTCCAAATGCATGAGACAAGTATTTCTTCCAAGCTTGCGTAACCATATATATTGCTTCTATTCATCAAGTTCATCCTTTTTTACAATGAAATACTTTGAAACATATAGGCCAAAGTGAGGAAAACCTCTTAGTGCAACTAGTAAGCTCATTGGCTCCTCAAAAATATCTGATTTTGTCCTTGAGGCTTCGCAAAGCCCAAGGCACAAAATATCTAAGAAAATATCTAAAAAATGCCAAAAAAGGGAAAAATATTGACTTTTCCAATGTGACAGAGTCTAAAAATGGCTAAACGCACATTTTTAAAAGCCAACACAGAAAACTGCATTTTTTTTCCAAAATACTCCAAAATTTTAGTAGCAGAAAGTTCCTTGTTTTGTGGACAATCTTTGGAGGCCTTCCCGATGTTGAAATGAGACCCGTGATGGCTCGTCGAAAATTTATGGATGTCTACTTTCTGAAAATTCTTGGTTTGTCCCAATCTGATCACTGGAAGTCCCTCAAAAACTGATCTTTCTGTAAAAACCCAAAAAATAGACCTTGCTGATATGCGGGCAGAGTGTTGAAAAAGCGACTGTTTTTTGCCATTTTGAGGGAGAAAATCATCTTCAATTGTTCTGAAAATCACTAAGTAGGTGCCCCTGAAATTATGGAATCTAATGACACCATTTTCATCCCTTGAGGATGCCTCGAACAGAAATGGCGATTGCCCGTGTTTTTAAGCAAAAAGCCCAAAAATGACCAAAAACGAAAACTTGTTGAATTTTGCCCAATTTCGGTGAGCAGACCCTCAAGGGTTTTCAGAAACATGCTATGAAGTTGAGGCCAAAATTTGGAGCTTTGAGGTGTCTTTCTCCAATTTTGGTGTTGGGCGACTCCTTTGAGCAGTTTTGAGCTTTTCTTGGTTTTCTTCCTTGTTGTTTGGCATTTTAGCTTTGGTGAAGAAGTCATGGCCCCTTGCCTAGGAGAGGCATCTAGCACATGCTTTGGAGAATGCCCTCCATGCTCTATGTTTTGTGTTTTCTTGCCCTCATAATGGCTTGCTTGAGGACTGTCTTATCTATCCTTGCCACTACTTTACTGCCCATCACTTTGCTCTTCATTATCACTTCTATGTTTAGACTCTTTGCCTTGTTCCTCATCATCACTAAAGTCATCTCTTCAGTATTTTGTTTGAGCCAAGAGGTCTTTAACAAGACATTTTTGTGGTTTTTGAAGGGAAGTATCCTTGTGTTTTTAGCACCAAAAACCTCTTTCCTTCAATCATTATTTTTATCCTTGCTTCAGCCAAGAATTTTCTTTCAACACTCACAGCAAGAAGATCTCTATAATTTTGACAAAAATCCCCTATCTCCAATAAATGTCTCTCTCTATGGTTTCAGATGATCAAAGTAGCTTTGAAATCAATGTTTTAACACCCTTGCAAACTGATTTAAAGACCTCAACCTAAGTCTATTTTTCTCTTAGAGACTAGGTGTGTTCTAAGTCATTTATAGCATAGGAAAGATTTTCAAATTAGCTCCTAAAACCTCCTCCCTGGTACTGCATTATCCTTCACTATTCAAAGAAAAAGTCCTTCCTTAAAACTTGCAAAGCCCTCATCATCTATCACTATTTTGAGTTTCTTCATGGCGTTCCTCTTCGTCACTGTGCTGCATATCATCAATGTGTTCTTCTTCACCTTGTTGCCCTGCCTCACTGTGCTCCTTTTCAGTTGAAACGGGCTCAAACCTCTTGTGAAGGCCACTTCTACTGTCCCACCTAGGAGGCATCTTGTTTTGAATAATCTTGCTGAGAGACAAAAACAAGTTGTCTCAAATGGTCCTTGAAATGGCTTCTCAAGCGCACACCTTTTCCTTTTTATAAATCATTTTTTGTCCTTTTTGATGCCAAACAACAAGTATTTGTTAAATGAAAAGCAAAAAATCAATTTGTTACTATGCTTGGGCAAGGTATTTGAAAGGGGGTATTTGTGGTTTCCTGTTAGAACAAGGATATCCTTGTGTTTAGACAAAAACACAATCACTTATCCCCAAACAAAGTGATTTTTATTGTTTCATTGTTTCTTTACAAAGTAGACAAAAACACTCAGCTGATTTGAAAAGCCTCTCACACACTCTGCTTTTAAGACTTATAGAGGCTACACAGAGTTTGTTTTTTCATAACACAAGAAGGAAGTCTTTAAAAATGACAAACTTTCACCTTACAAACATTTTTCTTCTGAGTTTTAGCAGACAAGGTTTTCTCTCTTCTATTAACCCTGTTAGGACACTTTCCAGCAATTTGAAACCCCTACCACTGTGTTTTCTGTCTTGTCATTAGTATATGGTTTATCACTTTTCTTGAAGGAAATTTTAGGCCTTTTGAAACTGATACAAACACTCCACCTACCACTGCACTAACCCTTGGTATTCACAGCAACAAGACCCTTTAATTTTAGACCAAAACCCACCCTCTTTAACAATATTTTTCTCTTGGAAACACAGTAAGAGTACATCACCTCTTAATTTCAAAAATTTTCATGGAGTGAGAAGAATACCTTAAAAATTCTTAAGGACCCTTTTTGATTGGTTGAGCAGCTCTCAAAAGAGTTTTTTGAAGGTTTTTAGGTGAGCGGCACGTTCAGAAGCAAGAATTTCATGCAGTGAGGGGTGTCAGGTCGGCCTTTGGGCAGTTTGTGACTGGCGCTACAGGCGCGCCGCACATCAACAGAAATCCTTTGTATTTTCTCTCCTATGCGTGCCGCGCAATTTTTCAAACGCGTCGCGCACTTTTGCAACTCGTTTTGGAGCCCTTCCCGGTGTCGGAATTGGATAAGAGATGGATCATTGGAAAGATATGGAAGTTTGATTTCTAAATATGCTTTATTTTTTCATTCGGTGTCCATTTGGTTGCTCAAAAATTGATTTTCCAAACACTGGTCAAAAATGGTGAATCCTGGTGTAGAAATGCATAGTGTTGTTTGCAGGCCACTTTTGGATGCCTTCCCGATGTCAGAATTGGGCCCGATATGACTCTTTGGAAATATATGGAAGTCAAATTTCCAAATATTCTTTATTTGTTTCATTTGGTGTCCATTTGGTTGTTCAAAAATTGACTGTCCCAACACTGGTCAGAAATGGTGAATGTTGGTGCAAAAATACATAGTGTTGTTTACAGACTACTTTTGGATGTCTTCCTGTTGTCGGAATTTGGCCTGAGATGGCTCATTGGAAAGTTACGGAAGTATACTTTCCAAATATTCTTGAGGCTTTTAATTTGGTATCTATTTGGTTTTTCAAATGTTGATTGTCCCAAAATTGGTCAAAATGGTGAATCCTGGTGCAGAAATCCACCCGTAACATCTGTATTTTTTACATTTCTCAAAAACCATGATACCTGTGTAGAAATTGAAGGATTTTTTTCTTATCGAACCTATGGGGGACAAAAACCTCTCTCACTTTTGTCAATTTCATATTTTTTTTGTCAGAAACACATTTTGAAAAAAACTACCTAGGTGCTCCTTAACCTCTGTCTTACCATTTCTTGAGCTGCTTCAAATGCAAGATTTTCTCTACGAGCCCCATCTATCAATTTCCATGTTGGTTTGGTCTGCCCCTAAATTTTTTAAGTTTCGATTGCTTTATATAAACAAAAATCTCTTGCATTCAGTGACACATCTAAGAGGCCATGCAAATGAGTAGATATGATGCCCATGCAACCAATGGAATCAAGTTCCTCTATCATGCTTGCAGCAATGCATGTTCTCTTTGTATTTCTGTTCCTTGAAAAATTTCATCTATCAACACAAGGCTTTTGTTTTGTACTGTTAGTTAGGAGATTTTCCTATCCTTTTGGAGGAGATTTTAGATAGACTATAAGGGACTTTTCCAAAACAGTGACCTAGTATATCTTTTGAAAGAGGCTTATAAAGACACCACTGCTACGGCCTTCTTGAAAAAATATATGCAAATCTATTTGTTGATGGATTGAAGGAAGGTCTTATCACCTAATTTGATCTTCTGCTTTTTTACCAAAAATGGTCACCTTTTAATTCTCATGAATGAGCATATTCGTATAATTTGTAACCCAAGAATCAGCCCTCTATTTTAAAGTGCCTAAAGACATAGATGCTTGTATCCACCAAGTTTTTGTTCCTTTTTGAAGAAGTCAAAAGGTCCTAAACTTCTTACACAGACACTGTTTTTAAGGGAGATTTACACAGACACTATTTGCAGCCCTTTCAAAAGACCTTTCAAAATGATCATGGGGCCTTTCTCTTTATCTACTGATGAGGATCCTTGATATGAACATGAAACTTGTTTGAGAATCATTTTAACTATTTGTATGAGGTGATTTACATGGTGAACACCTTGGAGAGCTATCCCTTTGTTCCTCAGTGAATGAGGCCTAAAAATAGTGAAATTTCACTCATTTTACCATTTTTGACAACATTCTTTTTTGAAATCCCTACCATCCTGAAATAAATGCTCTTCATCCTTAAACAATGGTGGGCCCTCTACTTATTTATGAAGGAGGCCTACGTTTGATAACTGTCATGTGTCTTCTAAAAAAAAATTCTTGTATGGAATGAAAGGAGTGATGAAGCTTACAGACTTGGATTGTTGTTTATAGAGGAGTCAATTATCAAGACAACCTTGCAGCCTTTCAATCAATCATAGGGTAAATTGATTGCTTCATGAAGTAAGCAGGCTTCTTAACAATCTGTCTTGATTTTCTACTCGGTCCTGAATGAAGTCATGCCATGATAATTTCCTGAGGCCTTATGTTTATGATGAAAGGGGTTAATAACATTTTCCATTACAACCTTTGAAGTATAATGAAAAATCCGTTCCTTTTGAAGTGATAAGGGTCCTTTCATAGGCATATCCTCTGATTTTTCACCAAGGAGATTATCATTTTTATTCTTATTGTAGCTTGTCAACACCATCATGCATTTATCTATCATCCGGATCTGGTTCTGAAAATTCTTGTTCCAGATTAATGCTTGCATATTTTTATTAACTCTAGCTCTAGAACAATCATCTGGATCAGATTCATCTTCAGTTTGTATTTTTCAGTGAAATAAACCTGACAACAAGGGCTGTAAAATTCTCTCCAGTCAATATTTATCAAAACTTTGCAAAGGGCTTATGTGTGCCAACTTTTATGGAATTCTCATCTCCATCTAGAATGTACAGAAGCTCTGACCCAGGTTTTTGAGGATGATTTTGAGGACTTCTAGATATTTTTTTAGCCATACTAAAATCCAAAGGAAACCACAGATTCCAAAGATAATGAAATGAACAAAGACTCCTGTCTGTGCCATTATAATGGGTGAAAAAGTTGAGCTCATAACACTGCCAAGGTGAAATCTAGCCATAAAAACCCCACTTCTCTTGCTTGTTCATTACGGGGAAAACACCTTGAACCATTTTTTTCATGCATGGCATAACTACACCTTCTGCAATTTGAATAGATCATTTCAAGGAGTAGCTGCGCTTTTTTTCTTGATTTAGTCAATAAGGAAAATCATCACAAAAACTATTGTTGCAGCTCTTTTTAATGACCCTTTGGACCTATCATGACGCCTTCTCTTATTATCTGCTGATGGAGGTCTTTATAGATAGGAATAAGAGGTTTATTCAATACTATAATATCACTACTTTTCTTATGATGTAATACCATAATTCAGCTTATAAACTTTCAATTGTCTCACTGATTTTCAACTTTGACTTTCCAATTGAAAGCTTTCTTAAACATAATCCGAACCTACTGATGCACTTTTTGTCTTATCCCTTGGAAGGAGGTGGCCTACAACACCTCTGAGATCACTTAAAACACCCCGACCCTCTGCTTCTTTAAATGAGGTTACATCTCTGTTCCTAAACCATCTTCTCTCTATTGGAGGAGGTTTCACAGTCATGACATTTCATCTATTTCCCAAACTATGTCATCTTTCTTTGCCACACATGTCTCTGCTTGGTATATCAGAATAGGTAATAAAGTGAAATTTTGACAATCTGCTATATGAGGCATGTTTTGAGATATGTATCCTTTGTCAAATATCTTTGTGAACCCTTTAAACCAGAAACCACATGACATGTATTTGTATATTATTTTATTGCTAGTCATCATTTACTAACCTTTTTTTGACTGTGTTTGCAGAGGTACATTGGATTTTCTCTTTGACTAGTGTTCTTATCCCAGGCTTGAGGCAGCATAAGAAGCAGCTGTCTTCTTATGTACTATGATGATATCCTCGAGAAAAATTATGCAACATTACCTCTGAAAGACACACTAAAACACTGTAGATCAACCTTATATCAGTTTGGCTTTTGAAACAATGTACTCATGCTTCAGATCTCCACCTGCTGATGGAAAATTTCTTCAACATGAGAGACTTATTTGGACTTGTCTCCCTGCTCTTGTCTGGCTACTATTTTTCATCCAATTCGCACCCTGCAGAGATGCAAACAAATATGAATTTGAAACTTTCAAAGCTCCTTTAGTGTCTTATAGAGATTTTTCCCAATCTTAAGCATATTCTTTTAGACTGTGCACATGCTCATCTCTTTCTATATTAGATATTTGTAGAATTTCTTCCAGACTTGAGACAACAAGACCTCTTAGTGGCGCGACCTGGGGGTATATCAAGGTTTTTTTTTGCAGATTAAGCACTAATTCAGGCTGGTTTGTATTGAACAAAATATTCTGGCTCAGGCTATTTTTTTCGAGGAAGGGATTCTCTAAAGCACCACTACCTAACTTAGGGGAAACTTTCATTGATTTTGATTGTGTTTTAAAATGAGATCAAGGATAGGAAGGGAGAGACTTTTTCAAATATTGGACAGTGAGTTTCATGAGAACCAAGGGGAAAATGATAGTAGACTAGCAAGACCAAGACAGCTATAGACAGGGATATTTTGCTGAAACAAGACATGACTTTGAAAACCGAAGATTGCTCTGATCATAGGCTGATAGGAAGGGCTAGGAAAGAAAAAATTTGTTTGGGGGTTTTCTAGATGATAAATTGACATATGGAGATCAGCTTCTAGAAAACTCAGCTAGGAATCTAGTCATCAACAACAGGTGAAAAATATTGATGACTAATAGGTTGCACCTGGCAGGGGACAGAGGCAGATTTCTACTGCAACAAGTGTTGTTCTGCTAGTTGTGGAGGCTAAGCGGGCCTAGACCAAACTAGTTTGCAGTGTGTTCATTTTCAGTTGCAGAGCATGGAGCTCGGCCTGAAGCCAATCAACCACAGCTTTCTATTGCTCTTCTAGAGCCATCCATTTGTCCTTCGTGACCAAGGTAATGACATCTGCGATTTTTTCAAGGTCGCCTTCCATGAGTGTAATTGTTTCATTATGTTTTGTTCGTTGAGAGCGTTGCTTCTTTCGTGGCCCTTTAGCAGTCTCATATGTTCGCTTTGTTCCTCTAGAGGAGTCAGCACCTCCCATCTTCTGGCCCTCTGAACCCAGATTTTGCTACGACCCCTTCTGCGATGGCACTTCCACACCCTTCTCTGTATTTTTATCCAGATGCGAATCCTTCTGTGTGTCTACTTTTTTTTCTGGTGTTCCTTTTTTGCTGTGAATCGCGTTGTGATCCTATGGTCCCTTCTTTCTCCATGCCTTTGCTTGATCCGCTAGTTCCTTTGGATGTGGTAGTTGGGGTAACCTTTGTAGCACTCGCCCCTGTGGTGCCCATTGTATTAGTTTTAACCCCAATATTCCACTGCAGAGACCATGTAACAACAATGCGATCAATATCCTCGTCCATAGCCATATATGGGAGTGAGACCCAGGGTTTTTCTTTGTGCGCTCTGATTTGGATGTGGTGCATGGTGATCTGAAATGCCGTGATGGTTTTGTACTTGTCATACACTGTTGGAGACAAGTGCGGTCAGGAATTGATGGATGCTGCCAAGTTGCTCTGAAAAGGGACCGAGAAGACCTGATTATCCTCAATACGTTGCGTGTCCTTAGAATCCCACAAGTTGGCGTAGCGCACTCCTTCGCACATATCAGGAGTGACCTCAGGGAGGACTGCCTCTTTTGGTGCTTCCCATGTGACCAACGCAATGAGAATTAGCAGCCAAGAATAGAAAAATGGGCGCCCCTGATCCTGGGCTTCGCGGACATTTGCCAAAAATTCGTTACACAAGTGTTGGGCCCAATTGAAGAAAAATCCTTTTTCACATTGTCCTGCCAACTGAATGACATATGCAGGGACGGTGGCAGCCTGGCACTTGCGCATTAGCTTGCATGCTAGAAACAATGTACCCATATGCATCCCCGGGTCGCTGATGGTACTGATCATGAATCCCAGAGTATTCTATAGTACATGGTAAGTCTCGTGCACGCTGACAGTGATCTTCTGCTCATACTTATTGCCCATCCGTAGCATTGGGTTAGGCCCTTCCATGGGGAAGCCAGTAATTTGGCAAATTAGCGCAGCATCAACAGGGATGCGGTCCTGGATCCACAAGCTACTGTCATGGACCAAGGTGAGTAGCTGGTGCACCAAGAGATTTGTAACATTGTAGTGGCCAAAATGTGGCATCCTTAGTAGGTTCAACAGCCCAGAACTAGCCAACCCGTGCACCCAGTGCATAGGGATGACCTGTACCCCATCATCTTCCAGTATTCGTTCCAGGTAAAACTCAGGTGCCAGCTGGGGAAAGGCCTCATAGTTGGCCAAGTCGTGATCGTCAAAATTCACCTCATGAAGCTTGCTAAAGGGTTTGCCAATGACGATGACCTTGCCCGGGGTCAGCAGCATCTGCAAGTAGGTTATCAGGCCATCGAGTTTCTTTGGTGTGTGGGTCGAGGGCCTGCGAGGCCGTACAAATGGTGGCAACCAATTGATTGGTTGATCGATCTGGGCCTTTTCCTGATTAGATAGAGGGCAGCCTAATAGTTTAGGCGAGCCGGTCGGGGCTGCCCCTCGTGATGACTTCATATTGCGGGGAGATGTGTGGGGTATTACCCCAACCTATTTTGTAGGATTCCTTGAACCTTTCTCTTTCTCTTTACCTTTCTTCGCTACTAGAGGTGGTGTGGAGATGACTGCTTCGGCTTCCGATTCGACCTCTACTACCTCTTCGGTTTCTGGCTCTGTTGAGGCAATCGTCTGCGAGGGCTCAGTAGGTTTGGTGACCATCATTCTGGTGCAGAAAATGAATCCCAACCCTAGGTCGATACTATCATAGGGGGTAGGCTATTCATACATGAAATAAGTACAGTAGGCCTAAACTATCTTAAGGCATAATCCCGTAGAGCACAAACAAGGCAAAAGATACGGAACCCTCTTCCGACCGATCCTTCCCATTTTATAACCGCAGAGAGCCACTAACAGTCGGGTGAATCTTAATTGAAACTTACCATCAGATAAATGATAAAAAATCTCCAGAATTTGCTTCATTGGATGCATGACGCACGCACCTTTCAACGGTAATTTTTTCTTTTTACCCGATTTTATTGTTCCAACGGCTATTTTTCGCACCTCCTGTGCGCTCAGCGCACCCCTGCACTCCCAACGCACCTGCTACGCTTTGAATAGACACCTACACCTCCTGCGCATCCCTCCGGGCTTCCAAATTTGTGGCTGCTTCTTGCTCATACCCTGGTCATATTCATCTTCCTTGGTGGGCATATCCTGCCCTATACAACTACTCCAGCCATATAGTCATTTGATCCGATATGGTTTGAGCCAGCTACCATTGACATAGCCTGGTAGCATATCGTCACACAGGCTATCTAGCCTAATAGCTCCACCATCCGTAATTTCCTTAATTGTGTAGGGACCAAGCCAGTGCTATCAAAACTTCCCTAGGTGTTTCGCAAACTAGCTATCATATAAGAGAACCAATTCACCTTTTGCGAATGTATTTTGGTGAATATGTCGATCATGCCATGCCTTATTGTGGGCCTTATAAACCTACTGATGGAAATTAGCAATAAATCGATCTTTTTCCAAAGCCATAAGTTGTGCTAAACACTCCTCCATGATTTTAGGTTCTGCCATGTTCGTAAATGTTGCGATAAGTAGACTAGGAACAATATAATCCATTAGCATAATGGCCTCCTTGCCATAGACCATTGTAAATGGGGTTTTCCCTGTTAACTTCTTGCAGGTCATCCGATAGGCCCAAAGAACCGATGGGATGTGCACGTCCCAATCGTTGCGATCGTTGTTGCAGACCTCAGTTAGTGCTTGCTCCAGGACTTTGTTAAAAGCTTTGACCGCTCTATTTGCCTGTGGATGATATGGGGTACTCTTCGCATGATGGATCCGGAACTCCTCAGTCAAAGCTTGTATTTTTTCATTAACAAAGTGCGTACCTCTATCGCTCATAAGTATCTTTGGACAACCAAATCTGGTCAGAATCTGCTCAAAGATGAAGTGCGCAGTGGTATCTACAGTACAATCCTTCATCGCTTGTGCTTCGGCCCACTTGGTTACATAATCAGTGGCATTAATTATGTAGCGCGCACCTGTCTTCTTCCCTAGTGGGTTGATTGGTCCTACAAAATCAATGGCCCATTTTTCAAAGGCTTGCAGAGCCATTTGCAGTTGTAAAGGTATTTTATATCTACGTGATGGCCTCCCTATCTGTTGGCATTTATCACATGCTTTATAATAGTCGTGAGAGTCACTATGCAGGGTATGCCACCATAACCCAGCCCACAAGATCTATTGTGTCGTTGCCTTGCTTGGGTAGTGACCTCCTGCTATGCCTTCGTGAGCTTCTGCCAAGATAGCGTGCCTTTCATGCTCCAGAATGTATCTGCGTTGCACTTCATCAGCTCCTAGTTTATATAAATGACCTGCGATAATGGTAAAATCTGGCACTTTGGTAACCAACTCCTTCTTTTGTTGAACCAAATATTTTGCAGGTGCCATGCCTGTAGTCAGGAACTTAATGATATCAGCGAAGTGCGCTTCAACGACCTTATGGAAAATAGCTACGCATCAGGCAATCCTTCCTCCAATTTAGTGGGTTCCTTGATCGTCTCAATTAGGGACAAGTGATTCGGCATAGCAGTCAACTTCCCTGGCTTGACTATGATTTCAAAATAATATTCTTTATACAACAACATCCATCTGCAGATTCCCCCCCCCAACACAGGCTTATTCACCAGGTACTTTAAAGCCGAATGATCGGTAAACATCTTAAAGTGTCCTCCTAACAAATAGTGTTGATACTTCTGTAGTGCATAGACCATGGCCAACCCTTCCCTCTCCGTGGTGGCATAATTGCGCTCCGCATTCGAGAGTTTTTGACTAGCAAATGTGATTGGGTGATCAATGTCTCCGGTGCTAGGCTGCATAAGGACTGCTCCCAGGGCAATCCCCGAAGCATCAACATGAACATGAAATACCTTTTCCCAATCGGGAAAAATAAGAATAGGTGCAGATACCATCTTTTCCTTGAGTAGTTCAAAGCTCTTTTGGTACTCGACATCCCAAAAGAATGAAACATCCTTCTTAAGCAGCTTTTCCAAAGGAGGTATGATCAGTGTGTATCCCTGAATGAATTTTTTGTAGTAGCCCGTATGTCCAAGGATCGAACGCAAATGTTTCTCAGTCGTAGGCATTGCCAGATTGATGATAACTTCCACCTTCGCAAGGTCCACCATCAACCCTTGTGAGCAAAATATATGTCCGAGAAAGATTCTGAAGGGTATGTAGAAGATACATTTATTGATATTCAGGGAAATCTGGTGTTTCCGGCAGGCATCCAACATCATGCACAGGTTCGAAACATTCATATTTACTAAGTCAAAGACATTCCAATCATCAAAATACACTTCTATAAATTTGTGGATGAATTCCTTGAACACTGCGACAACTACCCGCGAGAAGATAGCAGGGGCATTCTTGAGTCCAAACGGCATTACAGTATACTGGAAGGATCCCCATTCAATGGAAAATGTAGTTTTCTTGTGATCTTCAAGTGTGATTTTGATCTAATGGTATCCTGAGAACCTATCAGTGAATGAGTATGCTTCCTAGCCTCCTACGTTATCTAGGATCTCATCAGAGAATGGTGTCAGAAAGCGGTCATGTACGCAAGCGTCATTTAGCTTGTGTAAGTCCACACATATTCATATTTCTCCCTTTTTTTTCTTTTCCTGAACCACCATCGGACTTACCCAATCTAACTGCTTGACCGGCTCGATAATAACTGCAACGAGCATTTTGTCGATTTCTTCCTTAACCTTTTGCTTATATTTGGGGTTCAGCCGATAAGGCCATTGCTTTACAAGGCGTGCATCTGGTTTTAGTGTGATGTGCATAACCCCTAGGTCTCCTATGATACCTTTGAGCTCTGAAAACTTGGTTGGGAATAAGTCTTGATATTCTGTGAGCAATTCAGCAACTTTTCTTACAGTGTCATCATCCCAGTAGTCCCCAATTTTATCCAACTTAGGCTACTCAACCGTGCCTATGTTGATTTCCCGCAGTTTCATAGGCTTTGTCACATCCACAGTCTGCAATGGGGGTCCTGCAACTGTGCTCTCCCACTCTGATTCTGGGATAGAGACATCACGCGGATCCTCATCACACTCTTATATATTTATATTGCAACAATTGACAATATCCTGCATCTGTGTTTCCCATGTGGGTATTTCGTATGCTGCGTAGGGGCTAGATTCACCAAATACAAAGGTATCAATATCTTGCAGAGCTTCATCAAGTGCCTCCGACCCTCCTGTTAACCTGAATGTCCCCAAAAAAATTTCCTTTAAGGTTTCCCACTGGCAGGTGCATTGATGCAGCTTCGCATCTAGGTACCATGCGGTGGGAATTGGTCCCAAGGAATGAATAAACAAGTGAACCCATTCTTTTGTAGTACGATCACACCATTTCTCAATCCAGGCAGAAAAATGTCCACGCAGATCCCCTAGGCCAAGAAATGTCTAGACGCGCACGTGAGCTGGAGGCTCAATCATAGGACCATCATATCTCGACATTCCTCCCACTCCTAGAATGCCCCCTTATGTGTGTCCCACCATCTTGCAGGTGTTGCGCGCATGGCTAGATTAAGGGCCCATAACCTTTGTTCTCTGGGAACCTCAGCTTAGAATGTTCGCAAAAACTCTTTTATACTACAAGAACCATAAAAGTAGGGTAGTTCTCTTACCACTGAAGATATGCACTGGAAGTCCCTTGTAATTCGCAGGCAACGCAGCATAGAGACATCATGCAGCTGATTTTTCCAATTTTCCATTTCCTCGTCGGAGTCAAAGAAGCATTCGCAATCTCTTTCCTAGAAAATCACACCATCGGCTGTAGGATTGATCCAGTCTTCGTCCCTCACAATTAACTTATAGATGTGATCCACCTCTTCTTCCTCACACACTAGCTCTATATACTTTTCTCCTTATGCGGGATCTAGCAGTATTATTACCTATGTTCCTTCACTTTCAAACACCATGCTCCTCTTTTTTAAGTTGATAATACTGCCCATATCTATGGCCCAGTCCAATCCTAAGAGTGTCGGGTAAGGGTCCACATATTCTACAATTTTAATGACTTCAAAGTCAGCTCGGACCTTAACTCCTACGATATCTACTACAATATTTGATAGTCTCCCCAACAGGATGATCTTCTATTGGTTGGCCATGCGCAGCTGGATAGTGGACCATTCCAACTTAGGTTCTCCCATTCGCTGCCAAGTTTGTTTAGTTAGTACGTTCGCATCTGATCCTAAGTCTAGAATGACCTAATCCATCTCGTAATCACCGATCTGCGTGGTCAACCGCATCTCCCTACCAGTGCGTCTCTTATGCTTATATAGTTTGTGCACATCCTTAATTTCCATAGCTGGGGTTGTTTTTTATGCGCAACTATCTATCAAGGCTTGGATTTTTTCTACGGCCCTTTGGTTGCATAACACCTTCATACATGCCTGAAGGAATGGTTTGACCTCATCATCTACTTTGGGGTTCGCAGGGGCATGAGGAGTAGCTGCCTCAGCCTTAGAAAAATATTGGCGAGCTACGACAAAAGTTTCCTTTTCTTTCTATAAGTTCAAACCTTCTTGTTTAACAGCTGCTTTACGGATGAGAGGCTTCACCTCAGCCTTCTTCACAACTCCTCCGGTGGCCATGCCATTGCGTGCTATAACATTAACACTTGGGCCTTCATCTCAAGGTTCCACCTTAACCCTTTGTACATTTTGCGTAGGCATCTGCTGCTTCTCCTACATCTTGGCCATCAGAATCAAGAAATAGTCAATCACATGATCCAATTGTATATAGTATTTGCAGTATGTCTCACAGGGTTCACGCAGTCCCTTGCAAAGTGCCCTATTTCTCCATAGTTATAGCAAATCAATTGTCCTCTTCCTCTACCCGCACTTCCACCTCGACCCCCTCCTCTACCCCTAGCTGGGGAGCCACCTATGCCTGAGGGGGATCTTGGCAAGGATGGATCCGATTTTACCCTATATATATTTCCTTGATCTATCATCAAATCATACATCCGACAGTTTTGTTCATCATGGCCCACAGATCTACAGAACCTGCACCATTGTTGCTTTATTTTTGGGGCATATGCGGCAAGGCGGGGGGCAATGGTTGGTATCATGCAGCCTAGCAATGCGACAATCATCACACCAAATCACAGGTCCACTTGGTCCTGCAGCTTCCCTAGGTCACAACAGACTGGGTCCCCCAGCCTGTATGTCGTCTGCTAGCATAGGACAATTATCCTTGGTGTGTCCATTTACCTTGCATCATATGAACCATCTTTCAGGGCTAGCCTTCGTCCCTCGCTCCTTCCATAGATTTTGGATCTCCATATGCATTACTTCCAGTTGGCCTTGTATCTGATGCACTCCTAACTGGGTATCATCTCTTGGTGCAGCTTCTAGCTTCATCGCAATTTCCAAGGCCTTTCCTGCAATTCAATGGCTTAATGTCCCATTGGCACACGCAAGTGGGGAAATAGCATAGCAATGAACCACTTTGTGTGATGTCTGTCATCATACAGAAATCCTCCTCATGTAATTACCTTCTTTAACGGTTGGTCAGCCTCCCATACGGATTCAAACGGTCCCTGCTTGAAATCCTTCAGATCGTTCACTATCTGTGAGTAAGACTTGGGATTTTTGAACTGTTGTTTCAAAGCATTATTAATCTCTTCAATGGGTGAATTTGCATGCTGGTTGATGTATCCCATATACCAGTCCAAGGCCCTTACTTCAAAGGCAAGAGATGGTTGTGCTCTTTTCACCGCATCACTAGCTACATTCTACGCATTCCATACCAATCCTGTGACAAACCAGAACCAATCCATATCTTCATCTCCTACGTCTTTGAAGGTGGGTAGCTTCATGTGCGAAGCCATATCGTCTTCTGGTGGTGGAGGCAGTGAGTTCTTACCCCTATGAGGGTTCGACGGTGGTGTGGATGGAGAACTCTGCGCAACAGAATTTTTTACTGGACTGTAGACAGATCGATCTCCTTCTTGATTATTTTTGTAGTATTTACCACTGCGCGTTGTACCCTCACTTTTATCAGAGCTCATTCACTCTGTGTGGATGCACAGAATTCTCTTTTCGCACAGTAATATCTTAATCAACAATGGTAAGGTTTTCAGAAACTTACCCCATAAACCCTTAAAGAACCTTCACTCTGCTTCAGAATAGGAAACAAATTGATCAATTGCAAATTCTGTCACGAACCCTCCTATCACACTATCCACCCAATGATATATCATGTGAGTGATGGTGTTATAAGTCTTCTTTAACTGTTGAATCAGCTTTGGGGTCAACTATGTGACCCGTTCGTCCTTCTAACACTTATAGAAATATACAAGCCTTGCAAGCCACTCCTGAAGCTCGGTCGCAAATGTCACAAAGAAAATTTTGTAGATCTCTGTGAAAATGTACTTATTCTTCCACTTTTCCGTCGTCAACATTGTGTTGCGATTCTCTTTTATCGCAAATTCCTGAATTTTTTTTTGAACCACTCCTCAATTTCTTTCTTCTCAGGTTTCCAATATTCTCTTGGCATTACCCGATCTCTCTTTCAAAATGCTCCCGGTCTCGACAACGGAACCATTTGTTGGCTTGAGGGGTCCTGACCCAGGTTCGGAGGTTAAGGTTTTCCAACAAACCCCTATACTACTGGCCCTCTCATCAGTGACCTACTTGTGCAGGCCTAAGTCTCACTCGAAGTAGTATGGGAGGGTGTTAGAACCAAGTTTCCACACCCTGAGAGAAAGAGAAAGTAATTCAAAAAGAGGTTCTTTCCCAGCTTATCAGCTTCGCATTTAACAGATATAGTTACAGACTTATATCGCAGAGCTTGTATATACCTTCGCATCCACATGCGTAATACCAATCTATCAGTACAACAACTATAATCGCAGTAATCAACAGATCATAGATTCATATAACAGGAGCAAGGATATTCTTGCGGTTATAAACAGATCTATTCACAGATTCACTAATCATTATAGTCCATGGTTTACAGAGCTACTATCAGTCATAGATCTAATTAGCACCTTCGCATCAACAATATCACATGTAACATCATAAACACATGAATAATAGATCACAGGAGTACTCCATATTATAACAAAGACAGATCCGCAGCAAAAACTGATAATCAGAAGTAAGTGTAACAGATCCAACAGTTCGCATCAACATTAATACATAAACTCATATAACACAGAGATACTCTAACCAGATTCGAATATATTAGCATCCAAAACCCAATAGAATCCAACACGACCTGCGCACACAGCTAGCAGGGTCCACACACAGCAGGACTGAGGATCTTTGTGCACACACTTAGCAGGATTCCTTACCCTAGCAACCCAAACAGATCTAAAAATTTGTAACTGTCATCAATCTCTATTCTTTCCTGCCTATGACTCAAAAAGGTTTATCTATTTATACCAATTTAGCCTATGCATCCAATGGTCTGCAAACCGTGGTTTGCAGACTCTTGGTCTACCCTTGACCCATTACAATTCATTAGGGGCTTTAACCCACCCCAAAACCCCTGCGTTGGACTAATTAAGATCAAAATATACAAAATTTATACAAAATCGCAGCTTTTAGGGGACCCTGTTCCAATAGTGGGCATATTGTACCTCTGCAAAAACTTCAACTGATTTTACTCCCTTATAGCTGGTTTACAGTTTGGAAATAGTTTTGCATATTGAATTTGAAATTTTCTCTTTGAAATTAGAAATCGGGTTATTACTAGCCACTTCTGCAGAGGAGGTTCTTTTTTTTATACTTACCATGACTATATGAGACCTGTTGTGATGTTGCACTAGCTAGTGAGACTCATAAGAAACAAGTTAAGGCACATTTTGATCAAAAAGAAAATCCTCGTTCATATTTAGAAGGTGATCTAGTCTTGGTTTATGATCGAGAGCATGATAAACTAGGTGGCATTAAATTCGAGCCCATGTGGCATGGTCCTTACATTGTAAAATGTGTACTAGAAAAATGATCATATGAGCTAGTTGATTATGATGACATTTATTTGGGAAAGCCCATAAATGGTCTTTACCTGAAGAAATATTATGTGTAATTCACTCTGTGAAGATTTTGTACATTACTGGTATCATATTTTTTATGAGTGTGTGATAATTTTATCATATTTTTACGATTTTTTTCTACTTCTCTTTCTTATCTTGTATCACATTTTATTTTCAGATGTCGACGCTCCCTAAAACTTACATTGGCTTTGTCAATGGCGCTAGTCGTAGTACTCATAATTTGTCTTCCGCAACCTAGGATATTTATTCACCCTTTGATGAGTTAGTTAGTATTCATGGAATATGCCTTGATCAAACAACGAATAACATCACAGATTATAGTGAATTTATTGAGCTATTATTTGACGACATTTCATTTGGAATTCGTCAATTGATCATTAGGTTATATTCTCAACTCATAGTATTACATTTAAACGGTGTTTATGCAGTAAGAAGTTCCAAAATGTTAAGAATTTTTTTTCCGGTTTGTCTCTTGGAGGTACATTTTGATTACATCAAATATCAACACGTTCAAATACATTTAAACACATTAACTGATGCATTGGCTAATTATGTGTTCAACCGAAATTTGTAAATGGTTATAAGAAAGAAAACAATATTCATCCACATATTGAACGAGATAAACTAAGATAATAGTAGTAGTTTCCATTAATCAAATGTTTGTAAAAATTGTGGCTTTACAAAATTCCATCCAAAAAATATGACGCCCCATGGCCTTTATTATCCATACATGCTGATAGGAAAAGAAAACAAAATCTAGCCCTATGACGAGCAACTAATCATTGTGATGATCATGGTAGCAGACAATGGTGTGAGCTACTCGTTGTAGAAAGCAATTGATCGGTCCAGGAACTCCCACGACATGCCTCTGGTAGTGGAGAGGAAAATCATAAATCCTAGTCTAAGAGATTTCTAGAGTCAACCTCTCCATGTTGTACTCAAGCTCAGTCAAAGCCTCTGTTGCATCGGGGTCTGGAACCACAAGATTTGTTGGTTGATCACCCCGTCTGTCAAAGTTTTATAATCTTGTTGGTCTAACCAAGCCCACATTTGCATGATTATTCCAAATAATTAGTCTTAGCTGTCAAAAAACAAAAAAAAAAATTGAAAACACAAAAATAACCAAAATGTGAAATTTTTACCTATGTCACCCCACTGCATCCCTGCTGGAAGTGGGATATCTGGATCACCAGTGTAATCCATGCTTCTAGATGAAAATTCCTCAATCATTATGATATGATGTTCCAGACACCCAAAAAACTAGGGAGTATACCTCTCAAATGGGTCATCACCTTTGTGGTGTACCATCAATGAAACCCATAGAAGCATATGAGGATCTTGAGGTCCTCCTGCATCTACAAGAACCTTATATGGGGAAAGAAGGGGAATATTTTCCAAGGCAAACGAGATCACAATGGCACCATACCCAAATTTTTTGAGTTTTCTATTATTTTCACTAGTTAGTTTCCCTTTGATATTGGCAAAAATCCCTTCACACCAGTTCAATATGGTAACTTGTGAACACTCCACTCAAATCTGCATTTGGGCCTTAGTGAAAAAATTAAGTGCTACACTTCCACACAATCATGAAACAGTGAAGGTAATGGTTCTCAAGGGAAGCCTCACAATGTTTTAATGTCGATTCACCCATCTTTGAGTTGAGACCCTAGAAAATAATTTTTCCTTAGGTAAGTTGTTGTTTCTCCACCTATAATATGCCCATACAATAAGATTTCAATCCCTCTACGAGAAAGCCCAGTCAGAAAATAGATTTCATTTTCATCTATGGTAAGTCTTTGTTATCCTATCATGAAAAAATTTTCCTGAACATCCCATGATCTTACCATCCATGTCAGTAAATCTAATTGAGCCTCCATACCCTGAATCATCCAGAATTTGTATAAACCACGGTTTCATAAGGCATGTAGTGTTGTCAAATTATTAAGAGCTTCTTCATCTTGATCATCTTATTCTCTTTCCCTCCACTCCATCTTGGCAAGTCAAAAACCCTGAAAATAGTAGTAGAGGAGGACTAGAATTCAATGTGATAATTTTTTCACAAAATTTTGGGCATTTATTTTTTTCTTAAAAATGCTCAGCGTTGTTTGTGGATACCTCTTATTAACAGAGCGTATTTGCGTGGTTTCCGTGAGGAAAAACTATGCAAATCATGTTTTTGTGTAATATCCCAAATGGGGAAAAATAGGCTCAGTAGGGAATATCTTAAGATATTCCACTATGGGATCACAGCAATATGAAAAACACACCAGAAAATTCTAAACTATAGATAGACTGGTAGGGCATTTACTGGTTATATCACCTCTAAAGAGAGGGTGAAAACCAGAGGCTTCCTAGCTCGTTCCAGACTCTGTCTATAGAAGACTGATGAAACACAACAAGTGTGGAAACTGCACACTCCTATTGGATTTTTTTGCCCTTGGGAACCTCCAATCTATAGATCTAAAGAGTGGATCCAAAGAGAAGAAAAAACCAAACAAGTGAGAAGAGGGAAATTCCACTTCCGGGAAAAACTACAAGAGGCTCAAGGAAAACGTTGTATAAGAAAAATGGTGCAAGAATAACGCTGCTTAGGGCTGGTTTCCCTTAGTATAGGCTATGTGGGACCTTCATGCTGAATTTTAGGAAAAAAAAATGGGTTTAGGGGCCTTAAATAGATCTCCCACGAAGCTAACTAGTTAACAATCAGCTAAAGATAAGAGCTGATGAAATGAAGAAGAACCCACTTCAGAATTGCGCAGTTTCGGAAGAGAGTCACTGGAAATCAGCCAACAGACATGGTTACAACATGGCAGCAGCAAATTATACTTTTAATGAATCTTCTGAAGAATTACAATGAATTATATGAAGAAATAAGCAAGAAATCTTCAGATCTAGGAGCTGCAATGTGTGTAGAAAGTGCAGAAATGCATAGAAAACATCTCACTAAGTGTGCTTCAATAGTATAATGTTATATTATAGATCTACAGCAAATTTATGGCTGAAAAATCAGATCCATATCAGATCTGGAAACTACAACTGAATAATAAAGTGTAGATCTACCCTTTTATACACATAACTGCAGAAAGCTTCAGTAATTTCTGAAGATGAATTTATTCATAATATACATCAGATATGATCATAAGATATCAGCAAGCTACTTCATTAATCTTCAAGGTGAGAGGCAAGCCTCAATCACCAGAAACAAGTACAATGAGAGATATGCAACTAGCAGTAGAAGCAATACATAAATAACGCAGTAGACAAAGCAGACTGCGCAGTAGCTAGGGATGAATGTTACAATAGGTAAAATATACAGATCTAAAATGAAAATATGACAGAGATCCTCTTCCAGGTGGTCACAAGACACCCTCCCTGAGAGAAATCCCTCAAAACTACCAGATCCTTGCAGATCTAGAAATCCACTTACTACACTTGCAGCAGCAGCAAAACCCTCAATGAGCCAGCTTTGTCAATAAAAGCATAGCTTGGCCTCCAACCTGATAGTGGTTCAATCCAGCACACTTCCCTCCAAGAGATACTCAAATAAGGACAAAGGATTCTTAAACAGGAGATCCTCTCTTTCTCTTGCTAAACAGCAAAGAGAAATGGAGTTGCCTTAGCAAGCTCAGAAAATGAAATATGATCAACAACCTCCTCATGAGCCTTCATCCTCCTTTTATAACATTTGAGTCTCTTGGAAAACCCTAAACCACTTCCATCCTTCGGTTCTTTTCACATTTGGAAACCCCTTCTAGAACTGCGCAATCCAACAAGGAGGTTCAATGAACCTAGACAGTGTTGTTGACTTGGTCAAATAGGATCTCCTTTGGTGGTCTTGACCCTTTCACACCTACAATATTTAATTATGATGGCCTAAATATGCCTCTTTTCACATAGGCACTGATTTATTATTGATTTTCAAGAGGATTAGGCATCCTCCCTTACAATTTATTCATTAATCATGAAATACAAAATGAATAAGGCAAAATTAATGTTCCAAATTAGCTGAAGCTAATTTAGGAACATTACAGTCTCCCCCTCCCAAATGTTGCTTGTCCTCAAGCAACTGCAAGGGTGCTGCAAAACTCCTCCTTATTTTATTGTGGCCTCCTCATCATATATTCTCCTCCATTGCTCTGAAATTTCTGCAATATCCTTGTCTTCCCAATGGCCCTTCCTTAAGATGCAAGTTTGCCCTTGATGAACAAACTCAAAGGCTCTCATCATGAAGAAATGGAAGCTTGTTGTGGAAACCTTCTTGCTGATCAAAGGCCTCCTCAAGATAGAAGTGATGTCTATCATGGGGTTTTCATGATCAATGAAAGACTCCCATCCCCATGCTATCATCAAAATGAAGTGGATTACCTCCCATCTTGGCAATCCATAGAAAATATCCTCCCCAATACATGTGAGAGGCATGTCACCATCCCAACATATGGCTCACTTTACAAATAGACAAGTGATTAATCATAGTGGCCATACAAAATTCCATGCTCCCATGGAAGCATGCACTGCAATAAGAATGGGGAACTCATTTCCCCAAGGGCACATTCAACAAGTGTGCCTTTCCTCCAACTATGCCCCCAACAAAGATAAGGACATCTTCAGCTTGTGGGATCTTGAGTAGAATCAGCTAGCTGCCATGTGTGCTAGATAAGAAGGAATATGTTCTCTCATGTGCAACCAGCACAGTTATATCCTTAACTGCCATAGAATAAGATATGACAAGTGCCACCCCCAACACTTGTTTTCTGCCTCATGTCCTTGGAATTCTTGGAGAATGGTAATCAGGGTGGGTGTAAAATAATCACACCATGAGGAATGTAAAGGCTTCCCAAGGTTCTCCAAGGAATGGCTTGCATCAACATATTTCATGGCCTTAGATGGCCCATGAACCCCATCATACTTAGTGCCCCATATTGGCACCATACCCTACAAGTGAGTGTCAGAAAAAATATAAGCATATAAGAGATGCAAAATAATGCTCAAGAGGATGAGTCTCTCTATATACTTGTTTTACATCAGTGGGGAAACTCATGGATGAGTCCCCTCTCATACTCAAAGAACAAGGAGGTGTGAATGGTGGCTCCTCCCAAGAGCTATGTTCCTCCTCTCTACCAAGTAGTCCATTCACTTATTCATATGAGAGCACACATCTTCTCTATATCCTTCCCATATGAATCCACCCAAGAGAGTATGATATGCTTTGACAAAACCAGTGGGTTTGGAAAGCAGGATTTCATAGATGGCATCAAATAGTCCCTCCTTGAGTTTGGAGTTATTAGTCAGAAGAATAAGATTGTAGAAATATATAACTCCATCTACCACCTTGAACCTTTCATCCTTCACTTCCCCTTCAAGAACCCCCCATGTGAAAATGTCCTTGGAGCAATCCAGCTTGAGTTGGGAATCCCAACAAGGATCCAAGCTCTTTAAGAATTACAGTGTTGTAGAGGTCTGAAAAGTAGCCCCTGTCTTCTCATGGCTCCCATATTTGACATCCTTGATATCAAGATCACATGTTAGAGCATCATCATCCTCCTTTTGCTGCCCCATTTGCAGTTGTTCTTGCACAAGACAAGATTGGAGCATATGGAAATCAACTTCCCCTTGGAAAGTCCTTGTTTTCCAAAACCTCCTCCTTTTGGCCCATGTATACAAGAGGGTTAGGATCCCCTTGCCATCTTCAGAAATCTCCTTTGTGAATGAAGAGATCATGGGCTTCACCCAAGATATGGAGTTTCCATGTGTCCTCATGCTCATGCAATCATAGGTCTCTGATTTCTCCTTTCTCAACGTAGATATCTGAGTAGGAGTTTGCAATGTCCCTTTCAGGAAACTGCTCATCTCTCTCCTGAATGCTTGAGAGATTCTCTGCACTGTGCTAGCTTCTCCCAAGGCTCCTTACTTGGCCAAGTATGAATATGCAGCCCATAGATGAAGGAACACTTTAGATTGCCTCCTATCAAGAGGTGCTCCTTGTAGAGGAACTCCTTGCAAAGAGGTATGAAGGCATGAAATAGGATCTAGATTTAAGTAGGCAGACTTGCCCTCACCACAGCTACATGGATCCTTTTTCATCCCTTATGTTTCCAAGATTTGAAGTAGAGGAGGATTCATGCTTCCTTCATTCTGATGCTCTTCCTCTTCTTCTACATCTCTTATCTCCAATACCTCATCACAAATCAGTGATATTACATCCTCCTTATGCATGAGATCCTGTGGGACCCTTTGCAAGAGTGCAAGAGTCTCTTCTCTTGGAGCAAGTGCACCAATATCCTCCTCATGAAGTGCTTTAGGTGGCTACGTTCTCATCTCCAACTTCCTCCTCCTCTTCTTCCACAACTGAAATTTTCCCATCATCAATGAGAGACAATAGATCTTGATCAACTATTGAAGGAGAAGCCTTCATGTCTTCCTCTTGAGATGAGGAATCTTCACCAATTGGATATCTTGCCCTTGACAATGCATCAATCAAGCTCACACCTACTTTTTCCTCCTTCATGAAGGAATCACTAGCAGAATTCTGAAGCTCTGATGATATGTTTGAGTGCTCATATCCATGAGATGAGGATTTATAATGTTCCTCATGCACAGATCCTATAGATCTGATTGGAAGATATTCTTTTTGAAACTCCTTGGGAGCTTCATTGTTGCTTCTATTTTCTTCTTTCACATCCTCCTTGGGGAGCTTATTCTTAAATTTTAACAGAGATGAGAGTAATCTCATCCTCTCCATGTTTCCCTTGCTCTTGATTTCACTGATAGCTGATCTCACAGGCGGAGCCAGAGATCATGCTCTGATACCACTGTAATATCCCAAATGGGGAAAAATAGGCTCAGTAGGGAATATCTTAAGATATTCCACTATGGGATCACAACAGTATGAAAAATACACCAGCAAATTCTAAACCAGAGATAGACTGGTAGGGCATTTACTGGTTATATCACCTCTAAAGAGAGGGTGAAAACCAGAGGCTTCCTAGCTCGTTCCAGACTCTGTCTATAGAAGACTAATGAAACACAAAAAGTGTGGAAATTTCACACTCCTATTGGATTTTTCTACCCTTGGGAACCTCAGATCTATAGATCTAAAGAGTGGATCCAAAGAGAAGCAAAAACCAAACAAGTGAGAAGAGGGAAATTCCACTTCCGGAAAAAACTGCAAGAGGCTCAAGGAAAACGATGTATAAGAAAAATGGTGCAAGAATAATGTTGATCAGGGCTGGTTTCCCTTACTATAGGCTATTTGGGACCTCCATGCTGAATTTTAGGAAAAAAAATGGGTTTAAGGGCCTTAAACAGATCTCCCACGAAGCTGACTAGTTAACAATCAGCTAAAGACAAGAGCTGATGGAATGAAGAAGAACCCACTTTAGAATTGCGCAGTTTCAGCAGAGAGTCACTAGAAATCAGCCAGAAGACATGGTTACAACATTGCAGCAGAAAATTATACTTTTAATGAATCTTCTCAAGAATTACAATGAATTATATGAAGAAATAAGCAAGAAATATTCAGATCTAGGAGCTGCAATGTGTGTAGAAAGTGCAGAAATGCATAGACAACGTCCCACTAAGTGTGCTTCAGTAGTATAATGTTAGATTACATATATACAGCAAATTTATGGCTGAAACATCATATCCATATCAGATCTGGAAACTACACAGCCTTCTTTACAATATCCCTTTGGGATTTCATCAAAATACTAAATAATAAAGAGTAGATCTAACCTTTTATACACAGAACTGCAGAAAGCTTCAGTAATTTCTGAAGATGAATTTATTCATAATATACATCAGATATGATCATAAGATATCAGCAAGCTACTTCATTAATCTTCAAGGTGAGAGGCAAGCCTCAATCACCAGAAACAAGTACAATGAGAGATATGCAACTAGCAGTAGAAGCAATACATAAATAATGCAGTAGAAAAAGGAAACTACGCAGTAGCTAGGGATGAATGTTACAATAGGTAAAATATACAGATCTGAAATTAAAATATGACAGAGATCCTCTTCCAGGTGGTCACAAGACACCCTCCCTGAGAGAATTCCCTCAAAACTACTAGATCCTTGCATATCTAGAATTCCACTTACTACACTTGCAGCAGCAGAAAAACCCTCAATGAGCCAGTGCTATCAATACAAGCATAGCTTGGCCTCCAACCTGATAGTGGTTCAATCCATCACACTTCCCTCCAAGAGCTACTCAAAGAAGGATAGAGGATTCCTAAACAGGAGATCCTCTCTTTCTCTTGCTAAACAGCAAAGAGAAATGGAGTTGCCTTAGCAAGCTCAGGAAATGAAATATGATCAACAACCTCCTCGTGAGCCTTCATCCTCCTTTTATAACATTTGATTCTCTTGGCAAACCCTAAACCACTTCCAACATTTGGTTCTTTTCACATTTGGAAACCCCTTCTAGAACTGCGCAGTCCATCAAGGAGGTTCAATGAACCTAAACAGCGTTGTTGACTTGGTCAAACAAGATTTCCTTTGGTGGTCTTGGCCCTTTCACACTTGCAATATTTTATTATGATGGCCTAAATATGTCTCTTTTCACATAGGCGCTGATTTATTCTTGATTTGCAAGAGGATTAGACATCCTCCCTTACAATTTATTCATTAATCATGAAATACAAAATGAATAAGGCAAAATTAATGTTCCAAATTAGCTTAAGCTAATTTGGGAACATTACATTTGTGTATCAAAAAGGGACGAGTTATGCAAGCCTGATGAAGGGTAACTGCGCACCCCTGAGGGCATATTTTGAATTAATAAAATCCCCTTAAAATGTTGAACTCTTTGTCAAATTCAAAATAAAAACAATGAAAACAAATATAACGGAAATATCTCTTACCTGGAGAAAACGGTTTGTGATTTGGTCCACCAGTTTGGTCAGAATCTACCTCTGAAGTTTTTAGTAAAAAATCCCTCTCAATTGCTCTCAAATGGTAAAATCTCAATTGGTGAAAATATTTTTACTTTTTTTATTTTTATAGGAATTTTAGGCCATTAAATATTATATTTTACCTTTAACCCTTACAAATTCAAAATTTTATTTTTTTCATTTTATTTTTTAGCAATTATGATGACTTTTTGAGTTTAATTTGCAAAACATAGGTTAAATCATAAAAATGAATCATTTTGGCAATGAGCTCATTTTTATCACTTTTTCGGGCTCTTTAAAATTATGAAAAAACAAAATATGGAGTTCTCTTTTAAGCCCTTTTCAGACTCTCTAAATATGAAAATATCGTCGAGTACTTAACTATTCAAACTCAAAAAAGTAAATGAGAAGTCGTCTATTCATTATAAGGTTACCCCTTTTCTGGATTGAACTAGACTATTTACGAAAAAGGTATACGTTGACTAATCGTGGTCAATAGAGTTCTCTCCTCCATTATTTTACCCTTTTTTGGGCTTGAGAGACTAAATTTACAAAAAATGACATTTCAAAGTATACTTGTATTTTTCTCCTAACTCCTTAAAAAAAAAACACCGAGTTTTACTATATCTGGGCTCGTTAAACTTTACATTGAAAGAATTGAATGAGTTTTATTTTTATGTCTTTTCAAACTCTTTAAATATGAAAATTACATCAAGTTATCCCTACATTGGACTCGTAAAACATAAATAGTGCAAGACTCATCCATCATGACGAGACCGAACCAGTCCTCCCTAGGGTTCGTTAAAAATACTCTAAAGGATGTGATTATAGAACAAGAAAATGTTATTGTCATCAATCTTGAACAAAAATAAAGAGCCACTTTCTAGTAATGGTGGGGGGGAATTTGGAAGAAACATTCATTTTTGTATTATGAAAGGCAATATGTCACTCTTGAACATGACACTCTGTCACCTTTGTGTTCGGGTTAGGAAATGTATTTGTCTCACGGCTAATCAAACCTCATTGAAAGTCATGAGTTGGTTTTGGGTATTATTTTTGAGTCAAATGCTACTAATTCAAAATGTCATGTCGTTGATATGTTCAAGTGAAGTCCAACCTTAGTCGAAATTACCTTGCAATTTGTAGCCTTCAATCACGTCGTCCATCCCTGAGTCAGTCCTAGATCACTCCAATTTTTTTCTTCAAAAATTAACATGAATTTATTGTCATAGGCCATCATAAGACAGATCGCTTCCTATCTAATTCAACTCACTGTATAGGAAGTTGATCTAGAAACCTTCTCTAGTTCCTTGGAGCCTACATGCCCTAATGGAATGTTTCTCGCCTTCGACAACAATTTCTCATCATTGACCTTCGATCAAATGATTCTATAAGTAGTCGACTTCAAAACATATTTTCACACTTCATAAATTGTACTGGAAGTACCTTCAGGACCATTTTCATTATTTGTGGTTTCGCACACATTTGTTAACAGTTCACATCATTGACTGGTAATCAATTGGTTTCTACCATATTCGACTTCAAATCATTCACTCTTATGGTTAAATTCATACTATGGATCTATAAATATGGAGATCAAGACCCTAGATCTAGTTTCATCCATCCAGGATGTGAAGAGTTTTGTATTCATGATTGTGCAGATAGATCTAATTTTTATGGTTTCGTCCATACTGTGTCTACTGTTGACATGGGTCTTTGTGCATTTCCCTACTAATTCATCTAGATATTTATACTCTGAGTATGGCAATTCCTACCTCAGTGATGATTTTATATTTTGTTTTAACACTTGATTTAATTTTTTAGGTCTCCAACCATGGTCTCTGACCCAAACTTTGTCATGATAAAGTGCTTCAGTTTTCAAACATCCTTGTTGACTTTGCACTTTAGGGGGAAATCAGTTACTCATCATTTTGTCACCATGGAAAATGACCATCAAACTGGATATTTCATTATCCATCAATGTGTTCCAAAGCATTCCCAAGCAAGGTTCAAGTTCAAACAATCCTAATGAGAATGAGAATTCCTGATTCCATGGTCTAAAAACTTACTTTTAGTAACCTATGTATTTTCCTAGCTATTTTTTTCACATACGTAGCTTTAACTATTAAATCTAGAGCATAAGTGTGCTCTGTCTTCCACTATAAACTGCGCACATGACTCAATGAAAGTAAAAATAAAAAATTGAAATCTAGAAGCTTTTTTGGGAGAATATTTCCCAATTGAAAGCTTTGAGGTGATTCTTATTTGAGCCTGGTCCCTCTATTCATGGAGCTAATTCCCATTCTTTAAGGAACCCTAATCCCACATTTTGAGGATCTCATCCTTGAGATGAGGATCTCAAACCTCCTCCTCTTGGCCTATAAATCAAAAACAAGCCAGAAGGTTTGGGGGGATTACAAAAGGTAAACTTATTCTTCTCAAATAAGGTTAGAAGGCTTTTCATCCAAGGATAAGATTTGAAATCATTGGGAGGAGCCACACTTCATCAATTCCAAGGTTGTGTAACTACTTTATTTCTGAGGTTTATGCAAAAGAGTTTTTCTTCCTACTGTATTGGTTAATGGATTTGATGTATGTTCTATTTTTCTTCCATTTTTTCATTTAAATAATATTAGGTACTACTTTCATTCATCACTAGTATGAGTTGTATTGAATCATTTATCATGCAGATGCCTTTGAGCTTTTGTTATTTCCATGTTTTCAGATCTGGTTTCTAATAATTGAGGAGATGCATCAAACCATAACGGGGATCTTCATCAGGCATTTAGTGAAAGTTATGGATTTCATCTCTTACCAATATTGTTTATGATTCAATATAGATAAACTCAGGGAAATATTTGCTTGCTTTTATGTTTTTTAGTCATTGAATATAGAGAGATTTCTTTTGTCTGAATTAGAAATTAGTCAGCCATAACAATAATTCCAAGTGTGTCTCCTTGGGGATCACCAGTTCTGTTTGTGAAAAAGAAAGATGGTACATTGAGATTTTGAACAGAATATACACAGCTAAATAAGATGACAATCAAAAATAAATATCCCTTTCCTAGGATAGATGACGTATTTGATCAAATTATAGGAGCTTCTATTTTATCCAAAATTGATCTAAGGTCAATATATCATAAATCATAATTAAGGATGAGGACATTCACAAAACAAGATTCCACACATGTTATGGACATTATGAATTTGTATTACTCCCATTTGGGCTTACTAATGCACCGGCTACATTCATGTGTCTTATGAAAAATGTGCTAATACCATTTCTAGATAAGCTTGTAAGTGTCTTTATAGATAGTATTATGGTATACTCTAATAGTAAAGAAGAGCATGACCAACATCTACAGATGGTCCTTCAAACTCTTAGAGATAATGAACTATGTGCTAAATTTATCAAGTGATCATTTTATCATAAACATATTTACTATCTAGTACATTTAATATCATAAGAAGCAATTTTTGTTGATCCATAAAAGATAAAGGAAATAATGGAATGAACAACAACCAAAAATGTGGAATAAATCATATCCTTTATGGGAATCACGGGCTATTATAGGATATTTATAGAAGGATTTTCCAAACTTACATATCCAATTACTTCTCTCCAAAATAAAGGGGTTAAGTTTGAGTGGAGTCAAAAGTATGAAGACAACTTTGATAAGATAAAAAAAATTCACCACATCACCAATTTTAAAATTGGTTGATCCGAACAAAAATTTTGTGATATGTACATATGCATATAAAGAAGGAATGGGAGGAGTTTTGATGTAGGATGGTCATGTTATTTTCTATGAGTCTAGAAAGTTGAAATAACATGGACAATGGCAGTAGAAAGTATTTATTAATGTGTGAACCAATATCATTTATCATATCTCAAACATTTTATTCTCAAATTGGTTTCATTCTCAACCATCTCCATGTAGATTTAGAAGAATTTAAAGGCTTCAGAATTCTTCTTCAGAAAATTAATTGTTTTCATCCTAGTATAATCACTAATCATTAGCAAGAAGTTATTTTCACCATCCAATCCTTTGGTTATCACCAATCCATATAGTTTGATGTGTACCAACTCTAATGGTTTTCAAGTGGAATGTTCCTTCATCTTGAACTCAAATCTTGTATGTTTTCCATGCTTACAGTGCTTACATGAGGTGTTTCCTGGTTTTGAAATCTCTAGCATTTCTCTCATAGCTTCCTTTTTACTGATTCATACTAGGTTTTAAAATTTCATGTGTCCCATTATTATGTGCCAGAGCCAAATTTTATCATCTTTAACTAAGAAACAACCTTCCTTTATAATCCCATTCAAGGTTTATACATCGTTTGGATGTCTTTTTGTTGTTGCCTGTAGTGTACCTAGAGGGGATAATATAGGGTACAGAGGGAGGTACCCAAGGGAATAATATGATGTATTAATATAAAAATGATAAATAAATGGGCCATAGTTAATAAATAAAGTGGTTAACCCACATTATGTAAGGGACCACATGTAGCAAGGGACTAAAGTGATAAGCCCATTGTATTGGATGTATGGTATTGAGAGACCCATGGTAACTACCCATGGTATTGCATGTATGAAACCTATATAGAGGTTAGAGACTCTCCATTGAGAGAGGTCAAGGATTATTGTATGGACAAGCATATGGCTTGTGGAGTGATCTCCTTCCTTAAGGAGTGAATGTATGGTGTTTCCCTACCTTAAGGGTTTTGATATTAATGAAGATCTGAAGTTTTATCTTCTATGGTGTTATTTCTTGGGAATATTTTCCATTTCTGTACATTTTCTTATCAGATCTACTACATTTCCACTAACCTACCTGGTTATCCCTTATTATTTCACATTTATTTGAGTCAAATAGCAGTGTGTTTCCTTGATCACACATTTGAATTATGCTTAGCAAATTTTGGTTCAATTTTTCAATGAGTAACACATATTTTTTTGTGGCACTCTTGCTTTCAAGGTTAATTGTACCCTTTATTATCACCTTTGTAGAGACATAATTTCCAAATGAGACTATTCAATCATTATCTTCCTGCAGAGATACAATTTTTTTCTTATCCCTCATCATATGTGTTGAGCAGCCAATATCAACATATGATACACTCTTATTACTTTGTGCTTTTAGATAAATTGCATAGCTTTCATTTTACTTATTCCAAACTTTTGGGGGATAATTTATAATATGTTGCAGTTCCCTTGGAGGAGTGTTCTAATGCATTCTTTAGCCAAATGTCCAAATTTTTATCACTTGTAACACTTGCCTTAATTACTCAAGTATCCAAGCCTGTTATATCTTTGGTTGTAATTCTCCCAATATTTTGCTAGAGAGATCAAGGAGATGAGAATGTACATATTCAAGGAATCTCCTAAAGTATTTCATCATGGAGAAGGTTATGGCATGTCTCATCACTGAAATGATCAACCAGTGCATCAACCACAAGTTTCCCAACGCTCTACTATGCCTACATTTTTTGTTGTGGGAAATGAAGGGTTTCAAGAGCAAGAATCCCTTGAAGACTATTTCATGGAGTATGAATCTCAAACTCATAGATTCAAATCTCACTTGAGTTTTCAGGAGTTTTTTCAAATAAAGGACAATAGAATACCAAGGCATCATCATAGAAGTGGTGGATTCATTCAGAATCATGATCAACATCACACTATGGGCATATTCTTCTTACCCAATTTTGATGGGTCATCCAAGTGTACTGCCAAATCTTGGGTAGAAAACCTTTACATATACTTTCAGTTGAACAAGGTTCCAGAAATGGAGGCCATTAAGATTGCAGTGCTGCACCTTAAGGATGAAGCACATGACTGGTTGTTCCATGGCTTGTCTACATTGGGTCATGCCAATGTGACTGCTTATTCAGAGTTCACTAGAAGGCTAGTGGAAAGATTTGATAGAAGAGATCTTGAAGCACCATTCATGAGCCTTGAAAAATTCAAACAATCAGGTAATGCAGAAACTTACATCTCTAAATTTTTAATACTTTCTATTATGGTTCCTAATTTTTTTGCAGCAAGAATGGTGTACATGTTCATTGATGGTTTAGATGAACCTCTTCATGGGTTGGTTAAGTCTACCAATCCCACTACCCTACATGATGTCATTGAAAGGGCTATAGACCTTCAAGATGCCTTTCCAAAAGCAAAGGCAACATTTCAGCATAAGCCCTCTTTTCTGTCTAAGGGAAAATAATAAAATGCTACTCCTTCCAAGGAGATTCAATACAAAAAACCTCTTGATGATGATGTCTAGAGAGATCTTAGAAGAAGGAAGCTTTTTTTCACTTTCCAAGAAGCCTGGGTCCTTGGACATAGATGTGCAGTTGGAAAAGCACATTACAAAAAGGTCTTCTCAGATGATGAGGAGGAAGAAGAAGAAGAACAAGGGAGGGGTCACAGTGCTAGAACAATAAGAGATGATCCACCACCACCTGAAGGTGAGGATGGAGAAATTGCTCCACTTAGAGGCACTCTTGCATCATTAAGAGTGATACCCAACTGTCATGAAACTTCCACACAAGAAACAGAGATGAATTTTCACAGTGGAAGCAAGGATATGATGTTCCCATCTATTATGCACATGAGGATGATCCATGAGACATCATTATATTGTGGTAAACCCCCTGGGAGACCACCTAATTCAGATTTGGTGAAAGATGTCTCACATATTGATGCTCATTTCATAGATCCAGGAAGGATGGGAGCATTAGAAGACCAAAATACAGTGCTAGGAGTCTTGGGTGAGCTCAAGGAGGAGGGATATAATCTTCCACTATCACCATTACCCACTCTCTCATCCTATACTGCATTGAGCGGAAATGTTGCAAGATTGGAGGATGACACCATCATGGGGCAAGGAGACCATTCCTTGGCTATGGAGACTCAAAAGATGATCTCACTTAGAGATAAATCTTCCTACATGATATAATATGGTGGCCACAAATGCATGCTTTGATTAAACCAAGGAGGTTTTCGATAGATGATAGCCTCCCATGGGAGACTAACTTTCAAAAGCCTCAATATTTATTTGAGCATATGCATATGCAAGGAGGGCAGCAAGGAGGGAATATCAACCTTCCATCATATACCTTTGGAATGGGAGATTTCAAGGAGGAGAAGCCATATGACAGACATTCCTTTTGATATATCATCAGCATTGTCACTATGGGAGATTGATCCATATTGGAAATCCCAATTGTTGGTGGATTATTCCAAGGATATTCACACATGCATGATACTCGATGACCAGTTACAAGAAGAGGGCTATTCAGTCCAAGAAGGATTCATCTATTATCATGGTAGGATCTTCTTATCTAGATCCTCCAAGCTCAAGGAGAAGTTGCTACAAAGGGCCTATGAAGAGTTCTTTTTCAGCCACACATATTCCATGAGATTCTACAAAATCATCATGAGAATCTACACTTGGAAGGGCTTTGAAGGAGAAATATATCAAAATTTTCAAGATTCATGAACCATGTGGAGTTGGGAAAGCAACATAACTCTATAAAGGAGTTATTTCAGCCACCTCTTTCTTCTTTTGAGAGAGAATATAGATCTATGCACCACTCCATTTGTTTGAGGAGGAATTTTGGTGAAAGATATGCTTGTGTACCTAATGCTTGATTTGATGAACATATGCATTCTTTTACTATGTTTATGTAGGCCATAGTTCCAAGGAGGAGCACTATACCATATAAACTTCATGTCCAACTTTGGGCCACAAAAATTTTTGAACATGGCCACTCCCTTGGAGGACAAAGGGAGACGATTTTGTATCATGATGGGTGCACTCCTAAAGCACCAAATATATCTCACATTTTCAGCCATGGTGAGATGAATTGGATAGCAAGTAAGTGGTGGGGAAACCACTTACCACATCATGATCTGATGCAGTCAGGATATTTACTGCACTGGTTCCACATGTGGGACTATGACCCACCTCCATATGCAATAATTTCTATTTGTATGTATTTCATTTTGATCCCATACATTGATGATGTACTTGTACATTTTATGGGAATGTATGGAGGGAGGATGGGAGGTATGTATGTGCCCTATGGGATGGAGACTCTCCATGTTCATTATGCTACATGTTTCAGGGAGAACATTGGGAAAACAATGTTTGTTTCATTTGAACTATTTTCTCCTTATGGGATGGATTATTTGCATCTCATGAGAAATTTGGAGGAGAAATTCATGGAGGGATGGATTGGTGAACACTTAACTTATGAGGGAAGCTTATCACATTTTGGTGTCACCAATGGAGGAAGGAAAGTGTAATATTCCAAATTTGGGGTAGCTCAGCAAGCCTGCTGAAATAACACAATTATGAGAATGTTGTGCATGGAAATGAATTTGTAGCTCCTGGATCCCTTAGATAAGCTCATGTAGGATATAAATCCAAGAGGAGAGAAAAAAAAATCAGACTGGGTGGGTTAAACAGATCTCCCACAAACAAATCTAGCTTAAAACCACCCAAAGAGGAAGGTTGCAGCTCTATGCAAAGGATTACTTCAGAAATAACGCAGATCCACTGAAGCACAATAAGACACTGATATGTAGGTTCAAAAATCAGAAATATAACAGCAAATCATAAGTATATTACATTCCATACACTGTACAAAATAAATAATGAGACAATACAGGAGAAATCCTCAGAAATGAGGTGCTACAACAATGATAAAAGACTGCATAACCATGAAAACGTTATTTTAAGGGTTGAAGTAGCAGTTTATTAATTCTTAAAATATAGAGCATATTTATACATAAAAATTTAGATCCAATACAAATCTGTGTACAAGAAATTCTAATCTATACATTCCCCATGGGGTTTTGCTCAAAACATGAAGCACCAAAAGTAGATCTGAGATTTAAGAATGCAGATCTGAAGAATGATTTAGAAATTTATGAATAATAAAATGTATATCAGATCAGATCTGAAAAAAACATGGATTGGATGGCCAATCCATGGATCACCACAGTGAAAGGAAGAATCCCAACACCGGAGATCTCTCCTCCAAAATGCAAGCAAAACACCCTGTAGCTGTACATATACAGATAACGCTGTCTAGGGAGAGAAACAACGCTGTAAATTATAAGAATGGTTTGGCCTGATGCTAAGGTGTAGATCTGAAGCACAATCAGCTAATGAACTCTTCCAGGAGGTTAAAATACACACTCACTAAGAAGAGCCACTGCTATCATCTAGATCTGAGCAAATCTAGTCCTCCACTTGCTGCAGCTCACAAGACAACTCAACCCTCAACATGAGCAGCGTTGTAAATGTAAGGTGAAGCTTGGTCCAAGCCTAATAGTGGACAAGTTATAAAAATTCTCCTCCAAGAGCTGCTCAAGGAAGGAGGTGGGATTCCTGAACAGGAATGCCCAACAAGGGATGTCTAAGCAGAAAATTCCTTGAGAAATGATAATCTTCAACAACGTTTTCTTTTTTGCCCTCCTCTTCCTTTTATAATATTGGAGACTTTCCAAACCCTAAACCAATTTGAATCACTTAAACCCTTTCACATGAGGTCCTCCTTATAGAACTGCGTTGTCCCTCTATTGTTCACAATCAGATCTCTATCTAATTTTCATGGGAAATATGCTTAAACAATCCGGATCCTTCTCCTTTGCCCTGTAAACCCATTTTAATGCCTATCGCTGCCACCTTCCTCCGCCTTCAATTACATTATAAAAGAAAAGCTGCAGACCGTTAAGTCGAAAACCTCACAGGCCTAGCCCCTTAACCACTTCCCCAACCATGCCCCTTAGGACCTCATAATAAACAATGTTACCATTTATTATAAGTCTCGCCCCTTTATATAACCACTTCCCCTTTCATTTCTTCCATACAATATAAACCTTATTATAAGGTCTTATATTATATAACCCCCGCCACTTTTCCATCGCAGATCGCACTTATCGCATATCGCACTTTCCCCTCATCGCATATTCCGCCAGCGCGCTTTTTGCCTTTGTGATTTGCGCACCCATCGCATATCCCCCCATCGCAAAAGCGCAGTTTCCCATTCATGCTATTCTTCATCATCACACTTTTCATTTTTGCGATCTGCGCTCGACCGGTCACACCCATCGCATAGCACAGAGCGCAGTTTCTTGTTATTCCATCGTTCCCTCCATCGCACTTTCTCCATTTGCGAATTTGCGATGTGCGCTCCAGGTCCCACTCCCAGAGCCTTTGCTCCATTGTTTTTCCATGTGTTCCTTCGTAACTTCCACGAAAGTTAATCTTTGAGTCTTCGTGCCATTAGCATTTTTCCGCCATTTTCCGTCATCTGTCCACGTGTCATTCGCTTTTCCCTCCACTATTCACATACTTTTTTGATGCGTTGTGTTTCGGTGTTTTTGTTTCATGTCTTTGCCTTGTGCACTTATCGTCGTCCCGATGTACTACCCCACTTCCACCTCCCATTCCTCTACTGTTCTTCTGTGTTTTTCGCCACCCCGCGTCATCTCATCATCCTCTCAAATCTGCGCTACCGCTTCCATTAACCTCGCTATGCCCACTATCTCTGTGATTAGTTTTATTCAACAGGATTTTGTTTTTGCAGGATCCTGTTGTGGAGAAGAAATTGGCAGAAGGGATCCAGGAGTTACCATGATGTGACCCCCATTAAAGAAAGATATTTCAATCTATAGAACCTCCAGAGAAAATCAAAAAGGAAAATTTGGGCGGATGAGAACATTAATGCAGCAGCAGATTATTAATGAAGGAGCAATGAATTCAGTGTCCGGCATGAAAAGTTTCAAATTTAAATTCAAAATTAGAAGGCCGAAAGTACCATGTACAGAAACAGGCGCCTCAAGGTTTTATTGCCGCAGATCTTCCTCCTCCAGCAAAGAGCATAATATTTGCATATTTTATTATTTATGTCTTGTTTATAAGCAGACTTTCATTTTCAGCACTCATTTCTGGAAATAAGTTGTATAGTATAGTCATTTATGTTCAGTCATTCATAGTGTGGGCGCGAGTGTTTTCTGCCACTTGATTCAAAATAAGTCATTAAATGTTTTCCATCTACCTCCCTCTCTAGAATTCTCTATCGCTCCTATAAAATCTAGAGAGAAAGACATTGTAATGGTTCCAAATTTCTATCAACAAACTGTGCAGTGAAAAGGCTTTTGTATACATTTTGTAATATTTCTGTATGAAGGTTCAGAGCCCGTAGGGTCTCAGTGAGGAGGAGTTATAACTGTATTGAGGATTCTGGTCTTTGGTATCTCATAGTATGTAATTTTCTCTCATGTGTTAATACAATCTCTCATTTCATGCTATTTATCTTCTTGTATCATGCTCTAGAATGCAAGTGGCTCACTAGTTTACAGTAAGGATTCATCCTAGTTGATGCCCTTCCTGGGATTAGTCAAGCGCTTTAAATAGGTCTAGTCATGATATACTGTTCCATGTTCCCTTCATCCATATTTTCTACTATATTAGTTACTTGAGGAGGGTGCTTTTAAAACGCCATTGTCATATAAGGATTCATAAATTGATATTCCCTTATGTGGTTCTGTTGTGTATCTGGGTATCAGTCTCATGTTAACTAATATCTTCTCAATATGTTCCTCACTGCATACACTTCCTGATACTTGATTTCTGTGGTATATTATTTGAATCGGCCCTCTTTACAGTAAGCTGCCTCTTAACTGTCTGACGCTTTTGTACTGGAATTTTGCATGTTGTTCCTACATTATTCTTATCTTTGTATCAGCTTCTGAGAGAGTTTGGCTCCATTTAAACCTTTTTCCTTGTTTAAACAAGAGATAGTAGGAAGGCATTTGGATTGACAACCCAAGCTATGTTATGTGCCTCCCTGCTATATTAAGATGTCCTAGGCACTGGTCTATAGCAACTCTAGGCTGTCTCTAGGGGGACAAAATTGTCTACAACATCTTTCTGGCACCGTTGCCGGGGAACGAATTCAAGAATATTAGTTTCCATAGGCCTCGAAAAATTATATTCACTCTCTAATTAGGTGAGCACAGAGAGCTGAAGAGTTGCATATCTCTCACCTTGGTGACTCCACTGTTGTTTATTTGATAAATCTAATTGCAAACCCGACTCCACTGGGGAAGAGACAAAGGGATTTGATTTGGTAAATCCCTGTGGTGGACAGTAAAGATCTTGAATCATCCACCTGGCGACTCCACAGTTCCAAAACGATTAAAAGGACTCCACTGGTGGAAGACTCTGAGCAGTTTGAAAAAATGCATCCGATTTTTATAGCAGAGTGCAGAGATGAAATGTCACATGGCTTGGCAAAAATGGAAGTGGAGGACCTTCCACGAATCACTCTTCTCATCCCAAGTTGCACGCCCGTGCTTAAGAAAATCCTTCTAATAGTGATGATTGAAAGATATGAAGCTGAGATAAAACTCTTGCAATCACAAGAACAAACCCAAGACGTGGATAATGAGCAAGACATGTATGATGCTTTAAAACCTATGGAAGATGAGGAAGAAAGTGATCAGAAACCGCCTGATTGCTTACCTACATCTTGTATTTTGCTGATCAGAGAGTATCACGATCTAATAGCAATGGAAAATAGGGAGCGCTGCCTCGAGGAAACGAGAGACCACATAGAAGAGGAAAAATCTGATGTGGAAGAGGAGGTTAAAGAAGACATACTGCCTCCAAATCATCTAGTACAAGAAAAAGAGAGTTGCTGCTCTTCTGCACAAAGGAACACAAAACAATCATCTCCTTTGACAGAAGAAGAGGTTGATCAGATAATAAATCAGCAGCCCACCTCAGAGATCGTCTATGGAATACACACTCTTGCTCGTTCATTTTATGAGTTTGATTGTACAGATATAGAAGACTCCTCTGTGGATTAGGACGAAGAAGGACCTGCTGAGAATCCGACTGGTTTGATTGGTGACATTGCTTACGATTATGACTTTCCTAGTTATGATTTATTTGATGATGATTGTTTCCAGAGAGAAGCCGAGTCTGCAGAACCATCATCAGTAGACCCATGGGAGGAAAGCCAGGGCCAGCAATCTCAGAATAGTAATGAAACCAGTCAGCCCATCTATGATACGGATGAGGAGAGCCATGATAGTATAATAGCAGATGAATATTCCTTGAATCCTCATTTTTCTTTAACACAGGCCATCAGTGAGACTGGAAGCCAGCAGCTTTCCTTTTCAAGAAAGGAGGAAGGAAACTCAGGGGAAGACTTTAATCCGTGGAACGAAGAAATCAGGCTGCTAAAGATTATGTTGAAAAAACATGATTCAATACAGGAAAAAGAGGAAGAAAAGGTACGAGCCCCTGCTCGGGAATGCATAAATATTTTCAAGGAGCTCAGCACATCAGCGCAAAATATACCAGAGCTTCAAAAGGACTCAGCTCCAATATATGATGAGTCCTCCAGTTCAGAAAAGGAAGAAAATCAAGGAGCCACCATTTCTCAAGAGAATTTCCTTCTCCATCCAGTGGAAAAATAAGAAATCCTGGTTGAAGCCTGCCTGCCAGATATTCTTAATCATGTATCATTTCATGATCCTTATGTGTATTTCTTGCAAATATTTGAAGAAGGATCAAGGGTATTTTCTAGCAGCATGTTGCCAACAGAAAGAAGGTTTTTTGAAGCTGCTATTCTGGAACAAGAAGAAGAGATACCACTGCCTTTCAAAATACAAGAAGAAAGTGATCAAGCTTTTAAGAGTCATATTGAAGATGCAGTGGAAAATGTAGAAATCAAAGCTCCCCAGGATGAAGATAGCCTACCAATCACAGAAGTCCTAAAATAAAAGAGGGTACTCCATTTGTTTATTGACCCTATGGCAGAATATATGGAGGCCCTGATTAGCTCAAAGTTTTCAGCATTAATCTTTCAACAGGGCCACATTCATCAGGAGAGGTCACCACTGACGGTGACCACATTTTTGAAGAACCACATGCAGAGCACCCTGTGGTTATCTCTGATAGGCAGTCAGTGCTCCTATCCCTTTCTGTTTCTGCTTGACTGGCTGCATTGGCTTTATTGTATCACCTAGAGCATCAAATATTCCTAGGTTAGAGTAGGGTAGGTAGGAAAAGCTCAATAAAGCTCAGCCTATGAGCATGTAGCTAGTTGTTTTAAGCTCTGCAGAGTCTAGCGAGCCAGACAGTCTAATCCTAGCTTGGCTATTTGTAGTTTATTGTTTTGTCTTTGTTTCAATAATGTGGGTGTCGGGATGAATCATCAAGAGAAGAAGAAGTGTTGAAGAGCAAAGTGTGCATAGAAAGTGATTGTGAAGGTCTGCGGAGTTCTCGACACGTCCAGGAATGAACGTGTCGTCCCCAGGTGGAGCCAATGTTGTTCACAATCATATCTCTATCTAATTTTCATGGGCAATATGCTTAAACAATCCGGATCCTTCCCCTTTTCCCTGTAAACCCATTTTAATGCCTATCGCTGCCACCTTCCTCCGCCTTCAATTACATTATAAAAGAAAAGCTGCAGACCGTTAAGTCGAAAACCTCACAGGCCTAGCCCCTTAACCACTTCCCCAACCATGCCCCTTAGGACCTCATAATAAACAATGTTACCATTTATTATAAGTCCCGCCCCTTTATATAACCACTTCCCCTTTCATTTCCGCCATACAATATAAACCTTATTATAAGGTCTTATATTATATAACCCCCGCTGCTTTTCCATCGCAGATCGCACTTATCGCATATCGCACTTTCCCCTCATCGCATATTCCACCAGCGCGCTTTCTGCCTTTGCGATTTGCGCACCCATCGCATATCCGCCCCATCGCAAAAGCGCAGTTTCCCGTTCATGCTATTCTCCGTCATCGCACTTTTCGTTTTTGCGATCTACGCTCGACCGGTCACGCCCATCGCATAGCGCAGAGCGCAGTTTCTTGTTATTCCATCGTTCCCTCCATCGCACTTTATCCATTTGCGAATTTGTGATGTGTGCTCCGGGTCCCACTCCCAGAGCCTTTGCTCCATTGTTTTGCCATGTGTTCCTTCGTAACTTCCACGAAAGTTAATCTTTGATTCTTCGTGCCGTTAGCATTTTTCCGCCATTTTCCGTCATTTGTCCACGTGTCATTCGCTTTTCCCTCCACTATTCACATACTTTGTTGATGCGTTGTGTTTCGGTGTTTTTGTTTCATGTCTTTGCCTTGTGCACTTATCGTCGTCCCGCTGTACTACCCCACTTCCACCTCCCATTCCTCTACTGTTCTTTTGTGTTTTCACCACCCCACGTCATCTCATCATCCTCTCAAATATGCGCTACCGCTTCCATTAACCTCGCTATGCCCACTATCTCTGTGATTAGTTTTATTCAACAGGCTTTTGTTTTTGCAGGATCCTGTTGTGGAGACGAAATTGGCAGAAGGGATCTAGGAGTTACCATGATGTGACCCCCATTAAAGAAATATATTTCAATCTATAGAACCCTCCAGAGAAAATCAAAAAGGCAAATTTGGGCGGATGAGAACATTAATGCAGCAGCAGATTATTAATGAAGGAGCAATGAATTTAGTGTCCGGCATGAAAAGTTTCAAATTTAAATTCAAAATTAGAAGGCCAAAATTACCATGTACAGAAACAGGCGCCTCAAGTTTTTATTGCCGCAGATCTTCCTCCTCCAGCAAAGAGCAGAATATTTGCATATTTTATTATTTATGTCTTGTTTATAAGCAGACTTTCATTTTCAGCACTCATTTCCGGAAATAAGTTGTATAGTATAGTCATTTATGTTCAGTCATTCATAGTGTGGGCGCGAGTGTTTTCCGCCACTTGATTCAAAATAAGTCATTAAATGTTTTCCATCTACCTCCCTCTCTAGAATTCTCTATCGCTCCTATAAAAGCTAGAGAGAAAGACATTGTAATGGTTCCAGATTTCTATCAGCAAACTGTGCAGTGAAAAGGCTTTTGTATACATTTTGTAATATTTCTGTATGAAGGTTCAGAGCCTGTAGGGTCTCAGTGAGGAGGAGTTATAACTGTATTGAGGATTCTGGTCTTTGGTATCTCACAGTATGTAATTTTCTCTCATGTGTTAATACAATCTCTCATTTCATGCTATTTATCTTCTTGTATCATGCTCTAGAATGCAAGTGGCTCACTAGTTTGCAGTAAGGATTCATCCTAGTTGATGCCCTTCCTGGGATTATTCAAGCGCTTTAAATAGGCCTAGTCATGATATATTGTTCCATGTTCCCTTCATCCATATTTTCTACTATATTAGTTACTTGAGGAGGGTGCTTTTAAAACGCCATTGTCATATAAGGATTCATAAATTGATATGCCCTTATGTGGTTCTGTTGTGTATCTGGGTATCAGTCTCATGTTAACTAATATCTTCTCAATATGTTCCTCACTGCATACACTTCCTGATACTTGATTTCTGTGGTATATTATTTGAATCGGCCCTCTTTACAGTAAGCTGCCTCTTAACTGTCTGACGCTTTTGTACTGGAATTTTGCATGTTGTTCCTACATTATTCTTATCTTTGTATCAGCTTCTGAGAGAGTTTGGCTCCATTTAAACCTTTTTGCTTGTTTAAACAAGAGATAGTAGGAAGGCATTTGGATTGACAACCCAAGCTATGTTATGTGCCTCCCTGCTATATTAAGATGTCCTAGGCACTGGTCTATAGCAACTCTAGGCTGTCTCTAGGGGGACAAAATTGTCTACAACACCCTCCAAGAGGTTCAATGCATCTAGACTGCGTCGTTTGACTTGGTCAAAGATTACCCATTCTTGTGATTTAGACCCATTCACACCTACAAGATATAATTTAAATAGCCCAGATATGTCTCTATTCACATAGGCATTGATTTATTCTTGGTTTTCAGGAGTTTTACATTTCCTCCTTTACAATTTATTCATTAATCATGAAATGCAAAATAAACAAGGCAAAATTAATATTCCTATTAGTTGCAGCTAATTTAGGAATATTACAGAAAGAGTTGCAACACTCACCTTGTCAGTTGCTTGAGTAAAAGCAACATTTGGGAAGGGAGGACTGTAATATTCCCAATTAGTCATGAGCTAATTGGAATATTCAATTTTTTTTTATTGCTTTGTTTAAAGAATAAGAGGGAAAAGGAGGTCCATAATTCTCCTTAATAATGAATAAATCAATGCCAAATGTGAAAGAGACAAATATTGGAAACTTAATTGAAGCACCTTTGGTGTGAAAGGGGTTGGATCACTTTGACTGGGTCAACCTTGACCAAATCTACAGTGATGTCATGGAGGAGTGGCCATCAATGAGGGACAGCGCAGTTTTAGATGGAGATGCTTTGTGTGAATGTAGTGATATTTTTGGATGGGGCTTAGGGTTTGCAAGCTCATATTCTATTTAAGGAAGAGGATGGTAGCCATATGAGGGGTTGATGTATATGATGTTTCTGAATATATGATTTTTTTAGACATATATATTTCTCTTCTTGTTTAGTTGAGATAGTGTGATGTTTAGCACAGGGTGTTCCTAATCGTGAATCCCACCTCTTCCATTGAGGAGCTCTTGGAGGAGTATTGCACTGCATTGTCTACTATCTGGCTTAAGGTCAAGCTTCTTCTTTCAACTAGAGTGAAGATCTTGTTGAGGGTTTGGTTGTTTTTGCAAGATGCAGCAAGTGGACACTAGATCTCGAGATCTAGGCCATTTCAGTGCTCATTTTCAGTGGAGGAGGTTTCCACTTCAATGGGAGGAAATTATTGAAGGGCTTTGAGCTCATTTTTAGATCTTGGCATCAGGACAACCTTATTTCGATCCATACAATGCATTTTACTTCCATATCTACGTAATTTCTGTAGGAGGAGTTGCAGGGTGGTTTGGCACACCATTTGCAGAGTTGATTTTCAAGTGATTGGGATCTGCCTTTCACTTTGAGGATCTATTGGAGGAGGCTACTGTATTGATCAAATCAGATCAACCACACTTTCCAGATCTATAATTTTCAGTATATCTGCAGTCTTAGAACTCATATCTACAACTTGTACCTGGTGTTTTACTGAAAACCCTTGAGGGGTTCTTTAGAGGAGCTTCTATAGTGCATGGATCTAATATAGATCTAAATTTTGATGCACATATCAACTCTAGATCTGATGTATAATCAATTTATGTTGTAGAGGAAATAAAATAACGCTGTAAGGGTTTTCTAGCTTTTATATATGGCTTCAGCACCTCATATTGATGGATTTTGTTCATTGGAGGCTTGTATTTCCTATTATGCATCTTATGGCCCATTTATTATGTACATTTTGCTATTGTAATAACATATAAAAGTTCTCCATATTGGTCTCTTTCTTTATAAATGATGATCCGCGATATTGTTCCAACATTTTTCACTATATTCTTGCTTTTCCCATTTGGGAATATTACATTTTTCATGACAGGAACAATGTTGGAAACCCACTCAACTAGCAGAATAGGGTAAATGAAACCAGCATGCAAAAAAATTTCAACTTTTGCTTTAATGGCAGCAGCCTTCTTCAGATGAACAGGATGAAGGCGTTGACGCACCATCTTGACATCAGGGTAAATATTAATAGTGTGTTCAATGATACTAGTATTTATGCCTGGCATTTCCTAGTAAGACCAAGCAAATACATCATGAAATTCATGAAAGAGAGAGCGATATGTTTTGAGTTCTGATGGAGAATAAGATACGTCGACATGAATAATTTCTACAATGCTAATATTGGTCGAAATATCGATAGAAATGGTTTCTTCAATATTTGACAAATTTCGCTCAAAATCGATTGCATTAATAGGTAAAGAATTCAAAAAGAAATTTTTGATCGATGGGTGATATAGTTCACTAAGATTATTTTCTTCATAATCAGGAAGATGGGAACAATGATAATCTTCCCATGTTTCTCCTTCTGACATCATGGTTTCTAAAATATTCTCATACATCAAGAAAGTTGAGGAAAAAGGATCAGATGGAGTACCAAAATCTAAGGAACGATCAACCCAAACAACCAGTGATGTTGATTTCGGATTCGCCACCCATGCCAGATATATTGATTGCTATGCCATCTTAATAGGGTTGGGCAACAAAAACTCATCCAACGTAACAATTTCAGAATCACCGGTACTCTTCCTTAAGCTAGATGGAGTGGAGGATATCATCTAGTAGGCCTCTATACTTGCAATTTATGTTGATGGCGTAGGTGGAGGTAAATGAAAAGGTTCCCATGAGAGTGGAATCCTTTAAGAGTCCTACACCAATGTTCTGAAGTTCTAGTTGGGGTGCGTGAATGAACGGAACACTTCCAGTTACCTTTGAAGTAGAGGCAAAGAAGGATAGTTCATTAATGAATTTGATAACACCTTTAGTGGAAAGGAAATCATTCTAAAATATGTAGAAACAATTGCAGTCATAGCATATACCCATGGCCTTTCAAGTAGAATATTGTATTCAACGGCTCTGTCAACGACCTCAACATCAACATTCATTGTTTTTCCCCCTAGTTCAACATGCATGTTATTAATAATACCACAAGGCTTATATGTACGTCCATCGAAAGCCTTCAACGTCATTGATGATTGAGATAAGCACGGTGAGCCAAGTGAATTCCAACAGTTTAGAGACATAATGCACGTAGATGCTCCCTCATCAATAATAGTACGATGAACAAGGTGATTGAGAACATTTACTTGTATGGAGAATGCCAATTCTGTTGGTAATTGCGGCACATAGCCCGTATGATTAAAGACTATGAGATTAGAATCAGTCAGATCAATTCCACCAATAACCAACAATAAAGCTTGTTTCTGGGAGGGAAAAATTTGTAATACCTGAAGAGCCGACATAGCTTAAGGGGATTGAGCAAAATCTTCAACTATATTATAATTTTGAGCAGCTATTGCTCAAGTATTATATGTCGATTTATGATCGACTCCCTTCGGTGTCTTAATCGTTAATTCAGGAATAGCAGTAGGTGGCACTGTGTAATATTCCCACTTTAGCACACAGCTAAATGGAATATGAAATTTTTTTGTTTAAACATAGAAGGTAAATAAATGGGTAGGGAGGCCCATACATTGCATGAAAATTAATAAAATCCCTCATATTATGAAAAGGGATATTCATAAGAGCTGGATTTCACACCCTCAAGTGTGAAAGAGGACATTTGCATGGAGACAAGGTCAAGTTTGACCAAGTCAATAGCGTTGGGATAGGAGGTGGAGAACACTTTGATAGACAGCGCAGTATGAATGGGAAGAGGGTTATTTGGTGAAGGAAACCCTAATGAGTGGAACCCATGGAGAGAGGGATTTCACTTTTTTTTAAATAGGGCAAGGAAACCATTGTTAGGCATGTTATGGATTATTGATCTCATTGTCTGTTTAGACTTTTTGCATTCTCTTGTTGTTTAGCAGAGTTGCAGTGTTGCTTAGCACAAGGCATTCCTTTTTAGGAATTCCTTATCCTTTCAAGAGAGGCCTCTTGAAGGAGCTTGCTCTTCATTTCTCCACATCCAAGCTTGAGGCCAAGCTACCTCCTTTAGCGCAGCTTCTATTGAGAGTTGGGTTGTGTTGCAGGGTGTTGCAGTGGAGGGTTGACAACACCACTTCCGGGGCTTGTTTTTCAAAGGAGAAAGCTTTCTTTCCTTTGGAACACTAGTGAGGAAGATTCTGGAGCTTATTTCAGATTTTTTCACTTGGCCAACACGTTCCCTTTCTCCTACATCGCAGTCCCTTCTCTAGACTGTGTTATTTTCAGTGTGCAATTGCAGTAAGGGCTTGCAAGATTATTAGTGCGTGAGATCTTCAGTGATAGGATCAACCTTTCACTTGAGAGATACATTGGAGAAGGTTATTTATCTGATGCAGCATCTTCATTCATCTCCATCCAGTTCCAGTTCTTGACTTGTAGCTGCTACCCTGCAACTCCGACATTTCTGCAGTTTTTCATATTTCAGCCAATCCTTCCAGGATTAACTTGAAATAGTCTTTGGGAGCTTAGATATTCTCTCCCAATGTTGTATGGGCCATAAACTTGTATATCTATGTATTGACATATTTTAGCATTAGTTTATCCTTATAAAACTGCACAGTCATAGCCTTGGGAACTCTTGTGTAGCAGCGTTTTGTCATATTTTATGTACTTGTTTCTTGAGGCTGATTTTGCCTATCTTGAGTAGCTCTTTCCTCAAGATATTGTATACATTTTTTTTCTGTAACTTAATAATATTTCTATGGGTTCTTCTTGCATTATATGAGTTGATTTATCACTGCTACTCCATTGTTTTGTTTACATATTGTTGTAGCTCCAACTTTAGAATATCTTAAGATATTCTTATTGTTGTAGATTTTCCCTATTTTGGGATATTATAGTGGTATCAAAGCATAATCTTGGCTCAGCCTGTGGAACTCAGCCAACATGCTACCAAGAAAAGAGAATATGAAGACTCCATTATGTGGATAAATAAAGGAATATAGGCTTACAAAGCTTCTTCTAAGATCTGTACAGAGAACTCATGAAGATTTCAAGAAGATAAGAAGGGAGATGTATACAGAATCTCCAAGAGGGTTTGGAACTGAATCGAAATCTACATTTTCTTATGGTGAGTGTGAGCATGCAGCCACACCCTATGATGCACAGCGCAGTCACATACCCAGTTTTTCCATGAGATAAAGGGAGGAAAAAGGAATGCCTCAAAGGGGAACTCTTAGTGGTTTCCTGCATGAATATGAATCTCAAACTCATAAGTTTAGAGATCATATCACTTTCCAAAATTTTTGCAAGATCAAGGTAATGAGGATCAAGAAACATAATGTGGATATATTTCTTCTATCTACCTTTGATGGTTCACCTACATGTTCAGCCAGGGCTTGGGTGGAAGAGTTAGACACCTTTTTGCAGCAGCATCAAATTTCTGAAGATGAAACCATCAGAGTAGCAACGCTGCATTTTGGAGGTAAGGCCTATGCATGGTGGATATTTGAGTATTTTACTTTAAATAATGTAAATACTTCTTCCTATGCACGGTTCCTTAAAACAATGGTGGAAAATTTTGATAAGAAAATTTATGAAACACATGTGGTGAAGCAAAACAAATCTAAACAAACAAAGACCTTACATGTGATGGAGGAAACCATAAAACAAAAACCACTTCAGAAAACCATGGAAGAGGCTGATAACTTCCATCATACTTTGCTAGAGGTAAGACATTTATCTTGTATGTTGGCACAATAAGGCATGGAGATCCCTTTTTCAAAAGAGGATCCAATCATTTGGAGGTTTCCCATTCATGTTGAGGAGGTTGAGGGCAACAGTGTTGCCATATATAGAGTTGATCTAGAACCTCATGCAGAGGAAGGAGGAACTCTTGCTCCAACTAGAGGGATTCTTGTATCATTGCAAGAAATTCCCTGGGATCTCACATGTGGAGATCAAGGCACAACTCATGATTTACCTGTGCCATTGATGATAGGGTGTGAACCTATGGAGATACAAGGAGGGGATAGGGGGGATGATCAGCATCATGTGATGAGGAGCACACACCCCTGTCTATTTCATGAGGTTGATGCACCTAAGAGGGATACTGGATTGCACAGTAAGAGCAGGGACAAGTCTATCCATTCATATATGCAGTCTACTCTTGATGATGATGTCTCATTGCATGGAGACATTTCACCAAGGAGACCACCAGATCAGCAGATGATGAGAGATGCTTCACATTTTGAGGCACCATTCATTGATTTCAGAGGAGTGGAGACCTTGGGATGTCATTTTACAGCGCTAAGAGTCTTGGGTAGACTCAAGGAGGAGAGAGGCATTCTCTCAACATCATCTTTACCCACTCTCATTTCATATTCCGCGCTATGGTAGAAGCAGCAGGGGAAGGATATCAGCCTTCTAACTTGCATCTTTGGCATGGGAGATGTCAAAGAGGAGGATGACCATATGATATATGTTCTTCATGAGAGATCATCAGCGTTGTCACTGTTTGGGTTCCTATGTTTTGGCAGAATTGGCAATACCAAAAGATAAGACAACATCAAACCACTTTGGGATCCTAGGATCTAGCCCTCCTGGATTCGGAGAGGGATCTCTCCATAAATACAAAGAATGATATATCTTTGAAAGCTCAAGATTAGGTATTAGGCTAGTTATGAAACACAAAGGAGGGTTGTAAATGATTTGGTTGGTTAGTTGCAGGGTTGAGTCATGAGATCATAGACTGAGATAGTAATGGGAGAAAAGGAACACAGCAGCAAGATGTTTCGGCAAAAGAGAATAGGTTAAGGTTGTGCCATCCATTGGGCTATGGATTCATGAAAGGTAATTACATGCAACAACTAGCCAAGTCTTTCAGAGGGAAAGTCATCTACACTAAAGGATATTTTTAGATAGATGATGGAGTGGAACATTAAGGATTGAAAGTGAAAGAAGGAAAGCAACCCAATTTATGTCTATAGATTAGGTCAGAGGTCATTTAACTCCAGACCTACTTGGACATACTCAAAGGAAACTTTCAATGGAGGGACAAAGGGGCAGCTTATAGATCGGACCAGAGGTCATTTAACTCCAAGTCAACTTTAGCATGCTCCAAGGGAAAACAGAGATAAATTTAACAGAGCCGGGGTCTGTAGATCATAGAATGACTTTGAACCTTCAATGCTTTGACACCAGCAAGAGATCTTAGAAAGGCTAGCTGGTCGCACAAGGATCCTAGTGAACAGGGCTAACTCTAATCCCCAGTGTTCCCAAATCTTCCAGCTTAAACCCAACAAGAACAAATAAAGATAGATTTCATTAATTCATACATCAGCTAGCAGGCAATGACATCCACTACACTAGTTAAATTAATTGAAATCAACCCTTAGGTAACACATTTAGCAGAAAACATTGAAGGCAAGGAGAGCGGAGACATAGGGTACCTAAAAAGGGTAAATCCTATGCCAGATTTCTGATGCGAGCCAGAAGAAATGAACAGCATGAAAATGTAATAAACAATCAGATAAGAGAAACATCACCCGTAGTAATAGACCAGGATCCAAAGAAATGTGCTTGATTAATTGATGCAAAACCAGTCACATACACTAAGCTCAATGGCTATTACAGTCCAGAATTTTTCCTCCCAACCTAATACATTACAAACTACTCTACAACTCCCTCCCAAGATTGTTCTAACAGTCAAACTGAATCCCTCTAACAGCAATCGGCAACAACCGAACAACATCCTTTACAATTTGTTCTTGGTATTCTTATAGGAGAAAAGAATAACAGGAGTATATTATATTCATTAAGTGGATCTCATTAAGACAGAGGAGAGGTAGGTCGAATGCCCATTCTACAAAATGGCTCTTCATTAACTGTGTGTACTCTGGAGCATGGTCCAGAAGTCTTGTTAATAACTTCAAGTATGTTCTTCTGAAGAAATCCGACTAATGGTACTCTGTGGTAACTTTCTGAAATAAGTGACACGGCGAAAAAGGTCTCCAGGTCTCTCCATACCTCATAACTGTGGTCCTGACAGTAACAAAATTATGTCAGTGTACTTAGCTTCTTGAGGGCTCGAGGGGGCATGGATAACGCTGAAAGGTAGTCTTTCTAGAGAAAAGTACTCTGTTGATATAGAACACAGATATAGCTTTGTTTCGTGTGCTTCTTTAATCTTCAACTACGCCTTAATTCTTTGAATGAGGATTAGAGCATTTGATCTTGAATTTTCAGGCTTTAACACCTTAATCTCTACTGCCGATACGTTTTGTTACTGTAATGGCATCTTTGTGCTTTGAATCGCATTGACTGCAATTATGACAAAAAGAGCGAAATACCAGTATGGTGAAAAACCCTGCACAATGAAAACAAATCAATTACAACATCCAGGGTGGTGGCGGGAGAATGCTTCGGAGGTCGGAGGAATGGTGGAAATGGTGGAGGTGAATGGAAAAACTGCAGTATAACGGTGAAAACAGGAAAAATAACGCAAAAATGGTGGAGGGTTAGACAGGTGGTGGCGTGGTGGAGAAAGAGCATGCTAACCGTTTGATCCTGCATGGGGTTGATGATCGACGGCGGAAAATGCACGATGAAGGGTTTTGGAAATCGGGTGAAAAATCGATGTAATGAGAAAATGTCGTGAAGGGAGATGACGTGGAGCTCTGCCAGTGGGACGTGGTCAATGGCGGGGTGAGGAATTAATCAGGACCGTTCGATCTCAGGAGGAGATCGACGGTTGAGAACGCAGCAAAGGGCGACAGATGGTGGGCAAGGGGTCGCGTTTGCCTTGGTTTAACTCCCGTGCATATTTGCGGTGCTAGGACCGTTGGATGGACGATCGTAGATCGGACGGTGTATATGCATATCGCGCCAGGTCAAATGCCGAATGATAATGCGCGATGAGGGGGTGGTTTTCAAACAGTGACGAAGCCACATGTCGGGCGGTGAGTGGAATCGCTCCGAAAATAAAAATACCGCCCACCTCCCAACGGCGGTGCGATAGAAACCGGCAGTTTTTTACACAGGGCGCAGCGCAGGGACCACCAGGTGGGTGAACAGGCGGCTGTGATGCGATATGAGAGGTGAATGGGGTGGGCCACGGGCACGGTGTTGATCTGCGAAGACTGTCGGATCTGTATAGATCGACGGTGGGTATTACGCCCGATATACAATCGGCCAAGCGATTTTCGGGCTAGCGCCTGGTTCTGGCACTGGGTCACGTGGAGAAGTGATTGAGGGGCTAGGCCGAAAGGGGCTAGGCCTTAATATAAGGTAGGAAGTGGGTTTTTTTCCCATTTTAATGCATTTTAAGGCCAAAGAAGGGTAATGATAGAGAGGAAAAGGGTTTATTAAACCAAACAAAGAGTATTTGAAGGGTTTAAAAGGGAACTTGAGATGGTTTAGAGGGTTAATGGGGGAAATAGAGAGGAGTAAAGGGGATGAAGCAGAGGTCTAGAAGGGGTGATATAAGGGGAAAAAGGAGGAGGCCTTTTGGGCATTTCTTCACAATCAGAGAGGCTTTATAACTCGAAACAGCAGTGGGGATTTATCAAAGGACAAGGGCATAAGGAGGCTTCAAGGATGATGTGTTTTCAGATGAAATGCATTCCTTGAAGGCTCAGAAACCTTTTATCCCCCTATTTTCTTGTCAAAAAATTATAGGGGGCTAACAGTCACTATGGAGGATAGGTCCATATTGGAACTCCCAACTGTTGGTGGAGTGTTCCATGGATCTTTTCACTTGTATGATATTGGATGATCATCATATGAGGAGATGCATGGATCATGTGGAGATGGAGGAGATACATAACTCCTTGGAAGAGTTAGCACAGCCACCTCTTTTCTCTTTGAGGATGAGAGGAGATTCATCTATGAGCCACTCCATTTGTATGAGAAAGACATATGGTAAGGTTAGTGTTTGTTTGCATGATGAATTATATAATGTATATATGCATCCCTTAACCATATATGTGCAGGACTTTTCTCAAAGGAAGAGAAATCTTCCTTCTAGATCTCATGGTCTACTTGAGGCCATAAGCAGTATTGGTGATGGTCATTCCCTAGGAGGACTTGGGGAGGCTCTATCTTTTGCAAAGCATGCTCACTTTGCACCACACACCATACACTTTCTCCAAACCTATGAGGAGATTGGGGTAGCAAGCAAATGGTGGGGAGGCCACCCATCATTTCATTTTCTATTGCAGTTGAGAGTCAAACTGTGTTGGCTACATTTGAGGGACCATTTTCCTTCTCGCTTGCTTCATATGGCAGCTAGCATGATTCTCCATGTAATTCCTTATGTTTTTGTTGTCCTTATTTTTATTGGGAGCATGGTTGGAGGAGTGGCACATTGGTTGGATGTGTCCCTTGGGAGAGAGATTTCCCACATTTTTTGCATTGCATGTTCTGATGGGAGCATGAGATAGTATGTGGCCACTACAGCAAAACACTTGTTTCCATTTGAGGTGAGCCATATGTTTGATTGGATGCCATATGATGGTGACTTCCAACTCATCACATATGAGATGATTTGGGCCAACATGTTTCATAATGTTGTAGAAGAGATCCTTGAGGATCTATTCTTCTTCTTGCTACTTAAGGGAAACACTATTGCAGCCCATGATCAGCAGACACTCTACACTTATCTTAAGTGGAGAGGAGGATAGCGTGGGGTAGGCTATTTTGTCTACCATGATCAGATTTTCAGCCCACATATACTGCAGGAGCTCAAGGTGGAGGAGCATTTTCAGGAATTGCCATGTTGGGAGGTAACTCATTTTGTATGGATGATTTCTTGGGGATGGGAGCTTCATATGGGGATGGTAGATCCCAAATCATATCATACCTCATGCCTCAAGAAGGCCCCTCAGTTTTATCTTTGCAGTTGCTTGAGGACAAGCAACATTTGGGAGGGGAGGACTGTTGTTGTGGTGGATTTGACACACGGGTGTACGAAATAACACGTGTTTAGAGAATGTGGTATTTTATGTAAACCATAAGTAACAGGTAGTATCTGGGGGGAGCTCAGAAGTATAGACTTAAATGAAGTAATATACTAAAGTATGCTCTGTTAAAAAAATAAAACTAAAAACATAAAAAGAAGCTATATAGAGAGTTCCAAACAGTAACAAGGTAAACAACGGCTCGATGGCCTTCTTCTTATTGAATGCTTGGAATGAAAACAAAAATCTTACCCACTTGCCAAAGGGCCTAGGTAGAGGCTCTAGGACCCGATGCAAGGATGTTTTTCCTCCAAGTTCTGCCTTTTGACGTAGTCTAACTCTCTCTCTTTTCTGAAATGGGCTAAGATTGTTGGGTGGCCAACAAGTGAGTCCTCTTCTTCAGCTCCTGCTCCTTGGGTCACACAAGACACTGGTGTTGCTTGGGCAACTTTGGCCAGCATAAATTTTTGATCACCCATTGTTCATCTCTTTGAGGGTTTATATAGGTGAGCTTTCAAACCCCCTTCCCTCCCTCGGTACATGGTGGATGGTGACCCAAGGGAGGGGCATTATTCCATTGTGTGTTGAAATATGATTTTTTGTGCTCACACAAGGCCTAAGGAGGCGTTGGTGTTGTCCTTAGGCGGCTTTCACATAAGGAGAAACTATCCTTTGCTTGCTTGTGGTCCCGGAAAGTGACTTTTTTCTACTTCCAGGAATGTGCGCTTATCGGGCTCCAGTGCACGCAGAAGGCGCTCTTTTTCAAGGAAAAAGCGTGCATTTGAGCATTTATGACTAGTTCAACTTTGAATTTCTCAAAACCTTAGAGATTCTTGATTCCATAATGTATTCCTATCCTGTAAATCCTTAGGCTCGATATTAATTGATGTCATTTTCTGTTGTATGATTTTCCAGTGTTAACAGTTGCCCCCTAATGTGTGAGGTCTAGGAATAACTGTATAGCCGAAATACATTATAGTTTCTTTTCTGTATCATACGCAGAGAGAGAGAGAGAGAGAGAGAGAAAGAGAGCGAGGCTTGCGTGTAGAAGGAAAACACCTTGCACCGTTTCCGAGATAACCATGGCCAAAGGGACCCCCTGTAAGCAGACAAAATATACAACATATTTGCGAAATTTCAACGAGGCGGGCATGTCCCATGCTCGTGATGCTATGGCTAGTTAAACAAAATTGACAAATACATGTGTTGTCTTTGTCACTACTATGGTAGTGATGTTGGTGGTTGTTGACGACGACTGCTGACGCCCTTAGGGGCGTTCTTTCTTTGACGATAGGTGGAATGTGGTACCCATATGCGTAATCTTGGTATGGCATATCACTGCGCAATGTATGCATATGTCCTGGCTGGGACCTTCCTGTGTAAGCATTGTTGTCAGAGACGCTTATAAAGGCACGGGTCTTCGACAGATCTTGATCAAAGTGTAATGCTTGTAAGGTACGATACCATCGTGACATGAAATATTTTTCTGTAGTCGAATGTCAAGAGGATCGATGACATCTATGGACAATGATGTCTCCCATAGTGCCACCCGAGGATACCCCTGTGCATGGGGAGGGGTCATCCAAGTTACCGCTTCCTTTTTGGAAAAGAGGTGTTGATGTCAACAAAAATGAAGCCTTAACCGAACCATAATGGGTTTAACATAGGCATGTTGGTGAGCGGTGGCTGAAAACGGATGATGGGGATTCAGTGGCCTGAGGTAGAAGTATATTTGAGCAACTTGGCGGCAGTCATAGGTATTTCTGAAGGGAAAATTCCCTAGAGTCGGTAGGACTTCCAGGGCGGGTATGAACCGGCTATGATTGTCGTAATGGTGCGTCCATAGGGGGTATGAAATACTTCAACCAAGGGAGATGGAGGGTCACTGCTGCCATGGGAGGAAATGTGTGATATGAGGGCGAAGATGTGAAGGGTGTTGTTTGTGATCTTTGTGCACTTACCAAAAGAATAAAATAATGGGGTTTGGTTTGTACAAAACACAGAGACGGGTACCCCAAAACATGAAAGAGGGCCGCTCACTTGATGGTGTGAGGACGGTGTTTTGCTGGGGGTAGGGGTCCCATTGGTTGGTCTCATGTGCAGGGTTGATGAAGCGAAGGATGTCGCAGATGGGTTAATGTTGATGGAAGTATGGTGAGCCAAATGCAGTGCACAGAGGTGCGCTTCATTCTCCTTGTACAACCCGATCATCCAGGAAGGAGGTTAGTTAAAATGGTGAAATTGACCTTATGCATGGTATATGGATGGGCATGAGGTGCTTCTTGGACTGACAATGGTATGGCCATGGCGTCACTTGTGGGGTGATGTATGGTCTACTTGAGATGACGATTGCCATGGAGGGGAGGCTCTACCGACCATCGCGGATGTTTATCATATGCAGGGTGAGGTGATGATAAATGTGGTCGGGTGTGAGGACCCTATATTTTATTTCTGATGGAGAAAAGATGCCAGGATATGCAAAGTTTTCTGGGACTCTATAATGGTGAGGGTAGAATGATACCTGCTCTGGAACTTTCAATGGTTGGTGTTATGAATGGTTTGTGGGTTCTTCCTACAAAAACAACTACCTCAAGTGAAAGCATCTTCTTTTCATTCAATATTATTGAAAAACATGAATCTTGGAAAGGTAGATGGGAGGGTGCATACCTGCCGAAAATTGAAAAAATATTTCTTCAGGAGTGCGAATGTGTGGCATCGCCTCTGTTTTTTGAGAGTTGTTACTTGGCTCCTAGTTTTGATTTTAGTTGTGGTTACCCCTGGACTGAGATCATGGGGGAGGGCATTGCCAGTTAGTGCCTCCTGTCTAGGATCTCCCTGAATATAGATTACTACTGCCTAGGTGACCTTAGGTCAAAGACCTGACCAAGCCGTCTATAGTAATCGATGTGCCTAAATCTCAAGAAGATGAGGCAACCAGATTTCCTTTTCCCTGGGAAGTGTATGGTGGCTTGGGTGGAGGGACAAATGGTTGTTGATCTGGTGACCTTCGTTCCTCCGGTAGGTACTGGATGGTACGCGGTTCATTTCCAGATGCCTGGATGGAGGGATCCTTTTGATAGGATCGCTCAATCGCGTGTAAGGCGTCCCAATACCGCGAGACCTCTGGGCAACGATAGGTGTAGTGCCCATAGATACCACAGATAGCACATGCGTGACTGGTACGTAGCGGTTTGCCTGTACTTTTGGTGGCAAGTTCCTTTTTATGGGAATTTCGTTTTGAAGTGCCTACCTTGCAGCCGAGGAGTGGTATTAATTCCTCCAACTCCGGGCACATGTGAGTAGGATGTCCAGTGACATCACATATAGCGCAGCCTGATGACTCCCACTGTATGGTGGGGGTCACCACTTTCTTTCCTTTCTTGGCGATATTATTTATCGTGGTTGTCGGTTTCGTAATGGGAATTTCCCTTGCGGGGGCGGTTTCGACTACTACTTGGGTAGGTTGGGGCCCCTCGGGACCGGGGGGCTGTAACCCAAACGCAGTGACGTTGGTAGCTGGCGTTCCTAGAGGGGGAACGAGATACCACACTGGGAATGCCAATGATAGTTTGGGTAGTACCAGTGTTGCCAAGACTTGCTGGGAGGTGAAGCCAGGAGGTGGGTATAGGAAATGAGTTTGGGAGGCGGCATAGACTAGGGAGTCTGTAGTAGATGATGCCTCGGTGTCATTATTGCTTCAATCTGTATCCTGACTAACCTCGGTGCTTGATGTGGACATCATGCATATCGGGGCCACTTTCTCTCTCTCACTTCCCTCTTGATGTCTTGTGATTGAGTTCTTACAACGTACTTCGGTCATACGATTTGCTCCTAACACTCGTACGTTGGGGGGCAATCTGTTACACCATTTTTTGGTCATCTAACCTATTATTATTAGATGAACCCAAGTACACCATGTAAGACCAATTTTACCCTAAGTAAAATTGCTTTCACCATATAAAATAATTTATTTGTTTATATTTCCTGGTCATATTTAACCCAAAACAAGGAACTTAATTAAATAAATCCTTATTTATTTAATTATTTCCTAAGAATAAGTTATCTAAATCATTATTTAAATAATATTCTTAGTTAAATTTGACTAAATCATCCATAAATAATTAAATAAACCATTATTTATTTAATTATATTCCCATCACTTCCTAAAAATGATAAATAAACCATTTATTTATTTATTATTTATAAATAAAGGAATTGACCCAAGTCAAGAACCCTTTTCCCTCCAACAAATATAATAAAATATTCCTAAAGGGTGCTTCTAGAATTCGATTAATAATATTTTATTCATGCACTGAGTTCTAGACCGCCCCAATATTTTGTTATAAATAGAAGGGTTTTTCCCATTCATTAATCACCTCCATTACATTAGATCACTCTGGATCTATACTAGGTCACATATTTTCATTTTTGCCTTGTGAGCTCCCACTGAGTTCTATGTTTGTCTGGGTTTTCCATAATACCAAGAGAGAGGAATGTTAGATCTGAAACACTGAGGACTTTCAAGAACCCATCCCTTTGAGGAGAACTGGAAAACACCTTTCTTGTTTTCCTCTTAGGTGCCCCATTCTTTAATATAATATAAAATTATTTTAAATACATTGTTCTTGTCTTGTCTATTGGATGCATGGAGCCATATTTTATTTTATCTGCTTAATGTCTTTTGTGCTTAGATCTGGATTTGTGCAGCAAACTTAAAGATATTTTGCATCCATAATCGATGTTAGGGCTATTTTTTATGCGTAGCTAAAGTGATATTTTACGACGAAAGATTCATACTAACAGCATTTTTTTGCGTTGGTGGGTTATGTGCTTGGGACTGAGCATATTGTTGTCCCATAATTGCACCTGGCTGTTGGGGGGGAGTTCTTCCATCAGTTTTTCTTCCTGCGTACTGGGTCCCCCCGTCCGGAGGGTAAGGTCCTCCTTGGTGATACACTGGCGCCCTATCAGTCAAATTTTGTTGTTGCATATGATGACTTTGAAATCCGGGTTGAGACATGTCCTAAGTAGACCCATGTGTGTAACTAAGATTCTGATTGTTGTTGCCTAGGTACCCGTGGGTCATTGACCCAATAAGTCCGTCTGCAGAATTCGACGCACCTGGAAATTCTTGATAAGATTGCAGGCGCAGGGCGTTAGGCAGGATATTGTATATGTATCCTGATTGCGTATAAATCAGTTCAAACTGTTGGGATTTAATGATTGCATCATCTTCGGATGTGGGGTTACATTGCACCACATCTTTTGAAATCTCCGCCGTCGGAGTTTTCAAGAATAAATCTAAAAGGACCCGTCGTCGAGTTGAGCTTTGCATAAGCTACGACGCCATCTCCACTCATGGAGATGTTCAAAAATGTGGGTAGAGGGAGATTTTCTGAAATGAGTTAGTAACTCCATTCCTGAATCGTGGTGAATGGGTAGCTGAAAGTAAGTGTGGAATGCAATAGCGAGGGTGATAAAGGTTCTATGTGAAGCAGGGGGTTGCTCAACGTACCATTTCGCGGCCACTCCCATGAGAGTGCGTTGAAACAACCTCAATCGCATAGTATCGTCAATGATGCTATTCAATGAGCACCATAGGTGAAAGGTCATTATATGATTCCTTGGGTCTTCTGCTTGCTTGCCCTCAAACTTTGGAATGTCTGAAGGGAGCTTCGTGGGCATGGGAGGGAAATTGGGGTCGTGTGCGATGGGATCATTGGTGAGCTTGGTTAAATCCGGTAGATTTAATGCTGCTAAGAAGGGTGACTGAGAGGTTGACACCATGGCAACATGTGAAGACACGAAGTTCTGGTTAGAATGAGGGTCAGTCTGTAATGTACCCGGTTGTGAATTCAGCTGGCTTCCTGTATGGGATGAACTCTTCTGCCCCCTAGGGGATGAAAAGGGAGTGATGTGTGGTGTGGTGTTGGGATAACAGCTAGGGTTCCCAATGAAGTTTGCTCCAAGAAAGGAGGAACCAACCACTGTGGCAATTTTCCGTCTTTGACGCCTAAATGGCGAAAGACTTGGAACCCCTCCCATTAATGGGGGGAGGTCCAAAATACGCCTGGACCAACCAGGTTCCATTGGAACTGTTTGAGGGTCGTCCAGGTTGGGTTTTGGAAAAAAAAATTGAGGGGATTGAGTCTATGATCACGAAAAATTTATGGCCACATACATAAAACAAAGAAAAAAAAAATGATTTTCCTTTAATTTAATCTATGTGATCAATCAAGCAAAAAATGGTTTTTTTTGTTTGCGCGTGATACTCAAAAATCATAGAATACCTAATAACGTCCTCACACACTCAAAAGTAACTGGGCCTTGAGAGGATTTCTTGCGAGTGCTGGCACAACGTCCCGAAAGAACTGGCGATGCCCCCAGTCAGCCGAAGAGAATCAACCAAGGTAAGGGTAGAGGGTCTGGCACTTGCCTACACCGTCACCTATATGGTAAAGGATGCCCTAGATTTGGCCACTAAGAACCACCATCCCACGTGAGCGTTCGAGTCTTTGGCTTCTTGGTAGTCAGCTAACAGTATCGAGTATCAGACGGGTCAGGTAGCCCCAACTGATACCGCACGCACTGCGCCTAAGCCTAACCCCCTCTGAATCGGGTCTCTGCCACGCTCAAGTTTTCTTTTCCATGGGCTAATAGGTGGATTTTAAGCTCCCTAAAAATGCAACTTCTATGTTTCAAATGTGAAGCGTGATCAAGGCGGCTTATTGGATGCCTACCCTCTTGATCCTAACTTAAGCTATAATTTCTCTTGTGGCCCCTGTGGGGAGAATTTAGTGTGTTGGTTTAAGTTATTTTTAGGTGGATTTATTTTCTTAGTGGGTGAATGTGTGTGAGTGTATGGTGAACAATCTCATAATTTGAACATATGGATATCGGTGATCCTTTACAAAAGTCCCCTAGTTAAACTATGTGATGTTGTTCCTTGCTCAAATAAAAAGCATGTGCGGATAATGGGCCGCTTCCAAAACCTCCTAATTATTCTATGTGAGTGACTAAAGGGAGATGGTGAATCACATATATAGAGTGTTCATATGCTTGTCTAGGGTCACCTAATGGTGCAAAGACAGTAGAGATTACTTGCTCTAACTTGCGATTCAATCCTACTCCCGCAATTTCCTAAATGAAAAAATTGAAATTTAAACTAAACAATTTCTACACTAGCTTATGCATGTGTGGTCATGAGCCACTTACTTGGACTATTTAAACTAAGTGTGCATACCAGAATTTTCAAAAAAAACATAAATTGTTCGGAAAGAAACGGTTAATTCGCCCCCCACTTAAACTATGTGAACACTTTTTTGCAAAAACCAACTTAAATGAAAACTAACTAAATTCCTACAAAAAGTAGCAAAAATCAGTTCTCAGAAGTTGTGGGGTATCAACACAGGTGTTGGCAGATACATTAGGGGCTACCCAACACACTTACAAGCAGAAAAAATGCAGCAGATAGGGATAAAAATTCTCTCTGTAAATTGCGTGCAAAAACCTCTGACAGGTGCGATTTCCTGCGTGCAGGTCACCTCTAAATGTGTGCCCTGCGCATCTGTGTGAACAAACAGCGTGCAAAATTCCTGCAAATAAACAAAATTAGGAGCTACCTTCTTCATTCTATCACCTCAGTGAGTCTAGGGACAACAAGATGTGTTAGAGGACTGCCAGCTCCACTCCAGCATAGACTAAGGGTCTCCTGCAAAAAATGGCACAACCACATAAACTTGAAACATGTTAGTGTAGTCGCCAATCCTATTATGGTGGATTTGACACACGGGTGTACAAAATCGCACGCGTTTAGAGGATGTGGTCTTTTCTCTAAACCATAAGTAACAAGCAGTATCTGGGGGGGGCTCAGAAGTATAAACTTAAATGAAGTAATATACTAAAGTATGCTCTGTTAAAAAACTAAAACTAAAAACACAAAAAGAAGTTATATAGAGAGTTCCAAACAGTAACAAGGTAAACAACGGCTCGATGGCCTTCTTCTTATTGAATGCTTCGAATGAAAACAAAAATATTACCCACTTGCCAAAGGGCCTAGGCAAAGGCTCTAGGACCCAATGCAAGGATGTTTGTCCTTCAAGTTTTGCCTTTTGACGCAGTATAACTCTCTCTCTTTGCTACAATTGGCTAAGATTGTTGGGTGGCCAACAATCGAGTCCTCTTCTTTAGCTCCTGCTCATTGGGTCACACAAGACACTAGTTTTGCTTGGGAAAATTTGGCCAGCATAACTTTGTGATCACCCATTGTTAATCTCTTTGAGGATTTATATAGGTGAGCTTTCAAACCTCCTTCCCTCCCTTGGTACATGGTGGATGGTGACCCAAGGGAGGGGCATTATTCCATTGTGTGCTAAAATATGCTTTTGTGTGCTCACACAAGGCCTAAGGAGGTGTTGGTGTTGTCCTTAGGCGGCTTTCGCAAAAGGAGAAATTGTCCTTTGCTTGCTTGTGGTCGCGGAAAGTGACTTTTTTCTACTTCCAAGAATGCATGCTTATCGGGATCTAGTGCGTGCAGAAGGTGCTCTTTTCGAAGGAAAAAATGCGCATTTGAGCATTTATGACTAGTTAAACTTTGAATTTCTCAAAACCTTAGAGATTCTTGATTCCATAATGTATTTCTGTCTTGTAAATCCTTAGGCTCAACATTAATTGATGTCGTTTTCTGTTGTATGATTTTCCAGTGTTAACAACTGTAGTATTCCCACTTTAGCACACAGCTAAATGGAATATTAAATTTTGTTGTTTACGCATAGAAGGTAAATAAATGGGTAGGGAGGCCCACACATTGCAGGAAAATGAATAAAATCCCTCATAGTATGAAAATGGATATTCATAAGAGATGGATTTCACACCCTCAAGTGTGAAAGAGGACATTTTCATGGAGACAAGGTCAAGTTTGACCAAGTCAACAGAGCTGGGATAGGAGGTGGAGAACACTTTGATAAACAGCACAGTATGAATGGGAAGAGGGTAATTTGGTGAAGGAAACCCTAATGAGTGGGACCCATGGAGAGAGGGCTTTCAATTGTTTAAAAAGAGGGCAAGGCAACCATTTTTAGGCATGTTATGGATTATTGATATCATTGTCTGTTTAGACTTTGTGCATTCTCCTGTTGTTTAGCAGAGTTGCAGTGCTGCTTAGTACAAGGCATTCCTGTTTAGGAATTCCCTCTCCTTTCAAGAGAGGCCTCTTGAAGGACCTTTCTCTTCATTTCTCCACATCCAGGCTTGAGGCCAAGCTACCTCCTTCAGCTACAATGCAGCTTCTATTGAGAGTTGGGTTGTGTTGCAGGGTGTTACAGTGGAGGGTTGACAACACCACTTCCAGGGCTTGTTTTTCAAAGGAGAAAGCTTTCTTTCCTTTGAAACACTAGGGAGGAAGATTCTGGAGCTTATTGCATATTTTTTCACTTGGCCAACACATTCCCTTTCTCCTACAGCGCAGTCCCTTCTCTAGACTGTGTTATTTTCAGTGTGCAATTGCAGTAAGGGCTTGCAGGATTATTAGTGGGTGAGATCTTCAGTGATAGGATCAGCCTTTCACTTGAGAGATCCATTGGAGGAGGTTATTTATCTAATGTAGCATCTTCAGTCATCTCCATCCAGTTCCAGTTCTTGATTTGCAGCTGCTACCCTGCAACTCCGACATTTCTGCAGTTTTGCATATTTCAGCCAATCCTTCCAAGATTGACTTGAAATAGTCTTTGGGAGCTTATATATTCTCTCCCAATGTTGTATGGGCCATACACTTGTATATCTATGTATTGAAATATGTTATTAGTAGTTGCTCCCTATAAAACTGCGCAGTCATAGCCTTGGGCACTCTTGTGTAGCAGTGTTTTTTCATATTTTATGTACTTGTTTCTTGAGGCTGATTTTGCCTATCTTAAGTAGCTCTTTCCTCAAGATCTTGTATACATTTTTTATGTTGTAACTTAATAATATGACTATAAGTTATTCTCACATTCTATGATTTGATTTATCACTGCTACTCCATTTTTGTGTTTACATATTGCTGTAGCTCCAACTTTAGAATATCTTAAGATATTCTTATTGTTGTAGATTTTCCCTATTTTGGGATATTACATATTGATTCCATAGACGTATTCGTGGCTGAGGTAGTAGGTTTATCATTGGCCTGACTACTGTAATATTTATTACGCATTGAAACCAAAATATCTATTCATGGCTTTGTGACAGATAACATAAGCACTTGGTAACTAGAAGCTAGATCCATAGCAACCAAATTTGTGTCCAAATTTCGAAACGGATCTGTCAACATAGTTGGCAAATGTGAAGTCTTAATCATTTTTGAGACTTCAGCGTGGTGAGGAAAATCTCGAAAAAAGTGTTCCTCACTACATATTATTCATGGATAACAAGTTTTCCGATTTCCATATGATTGATCAGATGATCTCTCCTGCGGGTTAGAAGTTTGCTTTTTCTTTGATTTCCCTTTTTTCTTACTTTCGGGTTGCTTGTCACTTTTTCCTTTGTCAAATGACACGGCATTGATTTCAGAAGAAGATGCAGGATCATATGCAGTAGTATGATGTGTGCTTTCAATACCAATCATATTGTCTCCGGCATGAGATTCCTTTGATGAAGGAGAAACAGTAAAATTAGATCTCGGCACGTTAGGAATTTTTTCGTAGAGCGTGCCAGACTGAGTATAAATCAAGTCTAAATATTAGGCACAAGCAATGACATGCTCTTCAGTGATGATGCCACCCTTAGCCACATCCTCAATTATAGATGGTAACAGGGACTTAATGAAACACTCAGCAAGGAGCTGATAAGGAACAAATGCCTTAACCATTCTACAACAATGACACCACTCATGAATATGATCAAAAATGTGAGTAGCATTAGTCTATTTAAAATTATTCAAGAGTACTGTTCTAGTGTCAAATCGTATGGGTAACTGGAAGTGAGTCAAAAAGACAGTATCTAGGGAAGTGAAATTATCAAAAGAAGCTCTAGGTAACTCAATATACCATTTTGCAGCCGGACCAGTGAGTGTACGCTAGAAAAGACGTAGCCGAACAGATTCATCATTCAGGGAGTTTGATGAACACCACAAATGATAAGTCATAACATGAGTCAACGGGTATTCCCTAGGGTTTCCATTGAACTTAGGAATATCCGAGGGTAATTTTGGGGTATCACCGGCCACCAAGGAGCATAGTTGATAGGATCATTGGTGAGCCAATTTAAATCTGGTAACTCTAAATTTGCAACAAAGGGAAACTGACGATTAAGGTCAGGTTGAGCATAACCAAGGTATGATCGAATTGCTTGGGAAATAGGCGTTTGAGCACCAGCATAAGGAATCTGTTGCTGGTAACCCAGACAGGGTTTGTTTTGAAAAGCAAACGCTTGAGGATTCTGTTGGCCAAAACCTGGATATGATACTTGTTGAAATGAAGGTTGAGCCATTTGCGCCTAAGGATGTCAAAGGGTCTATCGACCAATTTTATAACCCAAATTAGGATAAATTTGATTTGGTTGAGGATAGGTATAAACTAGTTGTGGTTGTGACATCCCATAATATGGTAATCCATCTTGTGAATAAATTATTCCAGGTACAGGTTGTTGCAAATTAGACGAAGGAGTTGGAGTTTTTGGGCCCAATACTTGAGGGTATTGAGTTGAAGGACCCGCCTGAAATGGTTTTTGTACAACAGTTTGATTCTGTAATAGGGGTAAAGATGTATTAACAAGTGGAATTGATGTGGGTGCAAAAGGTTGAACCGGTTGATACGAATGTACAACCGTTTGTGGTTGGATACGCAGAGTGGGATGCCATTGACAAACATTCATTTCGACATTTGGTTGACCAAAAAATGACGGAGTAATGTCAAAGTGGGTGACCAAAGGTTTCCCCCAACATGAGGAGGATAATAAGACGGAAAATATTTTTCTCCAAATGCAGGGAGTCCAGTTGATATAGTACTTGATGGAATAGACCCAGAAGAACTAGCTTGATATTTCCCTGATGACGTATATAAAGAATCAATCCGTTCAGTACTCACTATAGGTTTACCTGTTAGAATACCGAATGTTGACATTGGAAAATTCCATGGGTTTGAAGATGCACTAGAGAAAATTCTAGATAAAGATCTATAACCTGATGGGACCAAAGGGCCACCATGAAAATATGAATCTGGTGAAGTTTTGAACATCAACGGGGCAGCGAGAGCAGGTGCTGATGCAATTGGAACAGATGGTCCAACCGAAGATGTTGGTTCAGGCATGGTTACTTGACCAAATGTATATGTTATGAAACCAGCTCCAAAAATAGAAGAAAATAGAGATCAACGCCTTATAAAGAGCCACTTCAAGGGGGTAACCTCCAATACATTACATAAATGAACAATTCTTGGATAATACAAATGACAAAACCTCCTCTCTATATATAGGATTCCATGGGGCCATAATGTAATCCTAGTGCGGCCACAATGTAATCCTAACCGACCTAACAATAATAATGTAAGGGTACAATAATAACAATATGGGGGTTACAGGGTTACAACAATAACAGTAAGGGGGTTACACTAACAGAAATAAGGGACTATAATAGTAATATAAGGACCTAACATGCTCCTCTCCTTAAAAAAAGTGTTGTCCTCAACTCTTGATTAGCTTTAGGTGCTTTTGTATAAAATTCTCATCCTACCATGTAGAATCTTAAATGGGTAAGTTCTTCCATTTGATGAGATACTCTGAAATTGATCGATTTCGTAGTTGTAGAGTTCTTGTTTCCGTGATTGCTTCAGGTTCCAATATGGTTTTTCCTTCCTCATCAAGTTCTGGAAATATTGTTTGAACTGTAAGTTTTTCCCCTATAACCTTTTTTAAGCATGAAACATGGAAAACTGGATGCACTCATGAAGAAGCATGAAGCTCCAATTTGTATGCCATATTACCATTCTTTTTCAACACCTTGTAAGGACCATAGTACTTTGGCAATAATTTATTATCCTTACTAGCTTGCTTGAGGGAAATTTGTTTGTATGGTTGTAGCCGTAAAAATACCCAGTCTCCCACATCAAAAATTCTCTCACTGCGATGTTGATCTACCTGTTATTTCATTCGATTTTGTGCCAAATTTAGGTTATCCTTTAAGAGTTGGAGAACTTCTTGTTGATGCTCATTGTGATCCTCCACTTCTTGAACCCTATAATTTTCCCTTAAAGAAGATGTGATGGATGGTGGATGATATCCATAAAGTGCCATAATTGGGGTCATTTTTGCTGCAGTATGGATGGAAGTGTTATACCACCATTCAGAAAGAGGTAACCACTTGACCCATTTTGCTTGCTTATCAAATACAAAACAATGAAGATATCCTTCCAAACATTTATTCACTATCTCTGTTTGACCATCGGATTGAGGATGATAAGATGAGCTATGAGCTAGTTGAGTACCCAAACAAGAAAATAATTTCATCCAAAAATTTCCTGTAAAAATGGGATCTTTGTCACTTACAATCATCTTCGGGTTTCCATGTAGCTTTTGAATTGTTTCCATAAATGCAATAACAATTGTAATTGCTTTAAATGGATGAGATAATGCACAAAAGTGTGCATACTTGGTAAGTCTATCAACTACCACCATGATGACACTCCTTCCTTCAGACTTAGGTAAACCTGTGATAAAATCCATTGAAATCTCCTCCCAATGTTGACTTGTAATGGATAAAGGTTGTAGAAGACCCGAGGTCTTAATTGTCTCAACTTTAGTTTTTTGGAAAACCAAAAATTCCACTACAAAATTTTGAATATTAGATTTAAGGCCATCCCAAAAAATCTTTCTTCACCCTGTGGTAAGTTTTTAAAAATCCTAAGTGTCCTCCTAAAGGAGAAGTGTGCAATTCCAAAAGAATATTTTGTTTTAGTTAGGAATTCTTGCAAATATATAACCAATCTTTGTACCATAAGGAATCATTTTTCCAACTAAATGTATCAGATGTACTAAGATCTTGCTACAACTTTTGAATGAGTGTCCAAAATTCTTAATCCTTCTTCCATTCATCCCTTGCTTCGGTTATCCAATCTAGTTGGATAATAGAAATGGCACAAAGCAATGCTTCCACCTCTTCATACTTTCTTGAGAGTGTATCTGCAACAACATTTAGCTTCCCTTTTTTGTAGATGATTTCAAAGTCATAACCCAACATCTTTGTGACCCATTTTTGCTTCTCTTCCGAAGATAGTATTTGTTCCAAAAAGTGTTTAAGACTATCGTGATCATTTTTTACCTTGAAGTGTCTTCCCATTAGGTAAGGTCTCCATTTCTTTAGTGCATGTAGTATTGCCAACATTTGCTTCTCATAAATAGCCTTTTGTAAATAATTTCCTTTTATTGAACGACTTTCAAAATCAATGGGTCTTCCTTCTTGCATTAAAACAGCACCAATTCCATTTCCTGAGCATTACATTCCATAATAAAGGTTTTTGTGAGGTCTAGAGTAGCTAAGGCTGGTGCTAGGCACATTTCCTCTTTAAGGTGTTCAAAGGCCATAGTTGCTTCAGGAGTCCATGAAAATGCATCTTTCTTCAATAATGTTGTTAGAGGTGCTACTATTCTCCCATAATTCTTAACAAACTTGCGATAATACCTTGTTAACCCGAGAAATCCGCGCAATTTCTTTATGGTTGTGGGGAATTTCCATTCCTTAATGGCTTTAATTTTTTTAGGGTCTACCTTAACACCCTCGTGAGATACAATATGACCTAGATATTCCACCTCTTGTACTCCAAAGAAACATTTGGATGTTTTTGCATATAATTTTTCCTCCTCTAATAGTTTGAGCACCCTGTCAACATGTTGAACATGATCCTTCCAAGACCTGTTGTAGATTAGTATATCATCAAAAAATACTAGCACAAATTTTCTAAAGAAGGGTTTGAAAATGGAATTCATCAACCCTTGAAATGCAGAAGGTGCATTGGTAAGGCCAAAAGGCATGACCAAAAATTCATAATGACCCTCATGAGTTTTAAATGTTGTTGTTGTAATGTAATATCCCAAAATAGGGAAAATAAGCAGTAGTGGGAATATCTTACAATATTCCAAAAATGGACTGCTCAGCAATGCATTCACAGAAAAACACATTTCCAGAAATGTATGCCATAAAAATGTAAATAATCACTTGGATCCAAAATATATGTCCCTCTATCATATAAATCCAAAATGATATCAGAAACAAAAGAAACTAGGTGAGGTAAACAGACCTCCCACACCTAGTGTAGCTGGAATATCTAAAACCCCAATACACTACTACACAGAAATATTACATGAAAGATACTGCATAGTATTATGAGGATTTCAACTCAGAAATTAGGATAACAAGTAGATCTACTCATATAATAATCAATAATTCTTAAGAGCTAAGATCTAGTCTCCTTATACAAAATACAAGAGAACCCGCCAAGGGTTTCTTGTCATACACTCATAATAGAATGGTGATCTTCAGAAATAAACTGAATAATCACTGCAACATGAGATATAAGAGTGTATAATTCTGAAGAATAATATATCTGATATGGATCCCCTCAAAGGTATCCTCCCGTGAAAGGATGAACCCCTCAATCATAAGGAAACACTACAAAGAAACCTCAAGACCTACTGTTGAAGTTGCCTTCAAAAATAATGCATTCCCTAGTTGTAAAATCACTGGGAATGTTGGGAAATGTGTGGCCTAATGCCACAAATATTAAATGATCTCAATACATCTGCAAAAATATCTCCCAATGGAAGGAAACATCCCTCCTATGAGAAACTAGCTCAGAAAGTGGGATTCCAATCCCCTCCACTGCTGCACCCTGCAACACAGCACATTAACCTGCAAAAATTGCACTGATGAAGTAAGCCAAAGCTTGGCCTAAAAACCTGATGTGGAAATGCATGAAAAAAATCTTCCAAGAGGCTCCTCAAGGAAAGAGGTGGGATTCCCACTCGAGAACACCCGATGCTAAACAGCACAGCAACCCTGCTAAACAGCAAGAGGAAGCAAAATTCTAAGTAGACCAAAATAATAATCTAAAACATAAGGAAAAATGGCTGCCATCCTCTTCCTTAAATAAAATTTGAGTTTTCTTTCCCTTGGCCCCACCCAATTAGTTCATTTCCATCAAGAGATTCATCTCCCTCCAAAACTGTGTTATTCCTTTCTTGATCCCTACTCCTCCACATTTGCGTTGTTGACTTGGTCAAAGTAGACTGTATCAACATGATATTAGCCCTGTTCACACATGGAGGTGTTTTATTGAGCTGTAAATAGGGTCTCCTTTCACACTTGAAGTGTTTTTATTCCTTCTTAGGAGACTTATGGGCCTTCCTACCCATTTATTCACCAGCTAAAGACATTGTTAACTATAATGTTCCATTTAGCTTGAGGCTAAAATTTTGGGAACATTACAGTCCTCCCCTCCAAAAATGTTGTTTGTCCTCAAGAAACTGTATAGGGAGAGAAAAACTTCTCCCCTCCTCCTCTTGTGGCCTCCCATAAATGGCTTCCATCACTGCATCAAAATAATCTGCAATAAAACTGCCCTCCAATGTTTCCTCCCAAGTATGCAAAACCAAATGGCTCACATCAATCAAAGGTGGAAAGTGTGAGTGGAAACCTTCCTACTGTCCAATGGCCTCCTCAAGGTAGGATTGATTACAGACATGGGGAATCTCATTCCCAATGAGTGATCCCATCACCCATGCTATCATCCAAATGAAATGAGCCATTCTAGGTAGCTCATCAAAGCAATCATCAACCCCTACTTTGTGCAATGTAATGGGGCTGCATGGAGAGATTAGATTTCCCCGTCCCATTTGTTTCTCTCTCCATTTATGATAAGTATGGGGCTATTTATGTCCTTGGGCTGAAACAACATGGCCTCCAAGAACGGCCCAAGCTACCCCATCAAACAATTTAGCCATGAAGTGCCTCCTCCCAGCACTCAAGTTCTTCAAATGGCTCACTCCACATGAAGAAAAGAGATGTGATGTGGCAATCATGGTTTTCCCATTGCTCCTCCTGAAACATAAATATGAATAGTATGGAGAATCATACTCCCAATGGGAATCTCTATCTCATGCCCCACTCTCCAAACAAATCTCCCCATGAATATAGCAATATCAGCAATGCATGGAAGAAAAAACCAATGAAAACAAGTTGTCACATGACAAATGGAAAGTGGATCATAGTTCTGCACATGGAAAAAGCGCAGTGCATCCTTTTCCTGCATCAAAAAAATTAATAACAAGTTCTCTCCCAGCCACTTGTTTTCTACCACAATCATTCTATAAAGTAGAAACATGAAAGTACAATGTGGTGTCAATGGTGCACACCAAGAATCGTGTGGCTTCCCCCACAAACCACCAATAAGAAAGCCAATCCTAGTGATGCAATCAACCTCAAGTACATCACAATACAAATTATAAGAAGTACTGATCCCCCTTAATACAATATGCTTCTCATATAAAGTAAAGAAAGTCAAATCATAATGCAAATGTATACCTTCTCTACCATGTACTTCGGTCCTTGAGCTGAAATGGCTCAACTGAAAATGCTCCCTCACTCTCAATGAGTAGGAAAGTGGTTGTGACATCCTCTCTATCATCATCCAGGCTATGCATCTATCCATATGCTGAAATATATCATGTTGGATGCCCTCCCAAATGAACTCCTCTTCCAAATAAAGATATCAATCTAAATGTATGGAAAAGAAGTCCTCATGTGTTGCAAGGAGCAACTTCTCCTTGAGACTAGAAGTTCTAGTCAAGAAGACTCTGCCATAAGAATATATGACCACATCATCCACCATATATCTATCATCTCCATCTGGTTCATCAAGAATCCTACAAGCACCAAGATCCTTGGAGTACTCTACCAACAGTTGAGACCTCCAATATGGATCAATCCTCCTAAGAGACAGTGTTGGTGATCTAGCATATGAAGTTCTCCTCATGTTGCTGCCTACTACTTTGACATCCCTCATGCCAAATTCATCCTCCATAATCTTCACCCCCCCCCCCCCAAAATTTAAGGGTGGTGAACCAAGAGGAAAGATGTCTCTCATCAACTCTAGATCTGGTGGCCTCCCGGGTGGAATGCCTCCATGTAGTGAGACAGCAATACCAAGAGTAGATTGTACATATAGGTGGGCAGTCTTACCCTTTCCCTCATAGCGCAGATAAGTCTGCCTCCCTTTTGCATTAGCTCTCTGAAATAGAGAAGGGTGTGTGCTCCTCATCAAGTGATGTTTTCCTTTCTTCCTACCTCCTCCTTCCATCTGCAATTCTTCACAATCATGCTACTCATTGATTGTGCTTTGACCTCTATGTATGAGATCCTGGGGAACTTCTTGCAAAGATAAAAAATTCCTCTTGTTGGATCATGTCCTCCTTCTTCCTCTGCATGAGGTACTAGATGTGCTCTAGAAGTAACAGTGTTGTTGCCCTAATATTCATCAATGTGTATGGGAAACCCTCCAATAATTGGACCCTCTTGTGAAAAAGAGACCTCCATGCCCTCTCGTTTAGGAATATGAGATAGAATTCTTGCCTCTAACAAGGTGTGATGCAAGATGTCAGCTTCTCCCATGGTTTTCTGAAGTGGATTTAAGTTTATAGTTTCCTCCATCACATGCAAGGTTTTTGTTTTCTTAGGTTTTTCTTGCTCCAATACATGTGTCTTAGGAATTTTCCCATCAAAACTTTCCACCAATGTTTTAATGAATCTTGCATAAGATGAAGTACTTGCATTTTTCAAAGAACAAGATTCAAAAATCCACCATGCATAGGCCTTACCTTCGAAATGCAGTGCTGCAATTTTGATGGCTTCATCTTCAGAAATGTGGTGTTGCTGCAAATAGGATTCTAGCTCCTCCACCCAAGCTCTAGCTGAACATGTAGGTGAACCATCAAAAGTAGATAGAAAAAATCTATCCATATCCTGTTGCTTGCTTCTCTTCACCTTGATCCTACAAAAATCTTGGAAAGTGGTATGATCTATAAACCTCTCAGTTTGAGATTCATACTCCTGCAACAAATCACTAAGAGTTTTCCTCTTAGGCATTCTCCCTCCTTTCATCAATCTCAAGATAGATCTAGGCACTTGACTACGCTGTGCATCATGGTGTGTAGCTGCATGCTCACAATTACCATGTGAAAATATAGATCCAGCTCTAGATCCAAACTCCTCTAGATATTCCATCTCCATTCTTATTTTCTTCAGCTCTCCTTGAAAGCTCTACATAGATCTTGGAAGAAGCTTTGTAACCCTGTCTTCCTTTCTCCCTTCACATAATGGAGCCTTCTCTTTTCTGTCCATCTCTCCTTCTCCTTAAAGTATAATGGCCTGAGATCCACAGGCTGAGCCAAGATTGAAGCTTTGATACCACTTTAATATCCCAAAATAGGGAAAATAAGCAGTAGTGGGAATATCTTACAATATTCCAAAAATGGACTACTCAGCAATGCATTCACAGAAAAATGCATTTCTAGAAATATATGACATAAAAATGTAAATCATCACTTGGATCCATTATATATTTCCCTCTATCATCTAAATCCAAAAGGATATTAGAAACAAAAGAAACTAGGTGAGGTAAACAGACCTCCCACACCTAGTGTAGCTGGAAATCACTAAAACCCCAATACACTACTACACAGAAATATTACATGAAAGAGACTGTGCAGTCTTATGAGGGTTTCAACTCAAAATTTATGAGAAAAATTATATCTACTCATATATTAATCAATAATTCTCAAGAGCTGAGATCTAGTCTCCTTATACAAAATACAAGAGAACCTGGCAAGGGTTTCTTGTCATACACTCATAATAGAATGGTGATTTTCAAAAATAAACTGAATAATTAGTGCAACATGAGATACAAGAGTGTATAAGGCTTAATAATAATATATATAATATGGATCCTCTCAAATGTCTCCTCCCATTAAAGGATGAACCCCTCAATCACATGGAAACACTACAAAGAAACCCTGAGACCTCCTGCTGAAGCTGTCTTAAAAATAATGCATTCCCTAGCTGGAACAGTGATGGGAATGTTGGAAAATGTGTTTCCTAATGCTAGATATCTGAAATGAGCTCAATATATCTCCAAAAATATCTCCCAATGGAAGGAAACCTCCCTCCTATGAGAAACTAGCTCAGAAAGTGGGATTCCAATCCCCTCCACTGCTGCACCCTGCAACAAAGAACAATAACCTGCAGAAACTATGCTGATGAAGTAAGCTGAAGCTTGGCCTAAAAACCTGATGTGGAAATGCATTCAAAACTCTTCCAAGAGGCTCCTCAAGGAAAGAGGTGGGATTCCCGCTCGATAACACCCAGTGCTAAACAGCACAGCAACCCTGCTAAACAGCAAGAGGAAGAAAAAGTCTAAGCAGACCAAAATAATAATCTAAAACATAAGGAAAAATGGCTGCCATCCTCTTCCTTAAATAAAATGTGAGTTTTCTTGCCCTTGGCCCCACCCAATTAGGTCATTTCCATCAAGAGATTCATCTCCCTCCAAAACTGCGTTATTCCTTCCTTGATCCCTATTCCTCCACATCTGCGTTATTGACTTGGTCAAAGTAGATTGTATCAACATAATATTAGCCCTGTTCACACATGGAGGTGTTTTATTGAGCTGTAAAGAGGGTCTCCTTTCACACTTGAAGTGTTTTTATTCCTTCTTAGGAGACTTATGGGCCTTCCTACCCATTTATTCACCGGCTAAAGACACTGTTAACTATAATGTTCCATTTAGCTTGAGGCTAAAATTTTGGGAACATTACACGAAATAAATTCAGTCTTCATTCAAATTTGATGATATCCTGAACGAAGATCCGACTTGGTAAAATAAACTGCCATGTAATTCATCCAATAATTCATCAATCACAGGAATGGGAAATTTATCTTTAATAGTGAGCTTATTGAGCACCCTATAATCTAGACACATGCGCCATGATCCATCCTTCTTGTGCACCAAAACTACTGGAGCAAAGAAAGAACTTTGACTAGGTTGAATTATACCATTGTCTAACATTTCTACAATCATATGTTCAATTTCACTCTTTTGGACATAAGGATATCTGTAAGGCCGGATTTTTGGAGGAACACTTCCTGGAATCAAATGAATAGCATGATCATGATCACGAATAGGTGGGAGTTTTTTGGGAGTATCAAAAACCTTGGAATGATTGTCCAAGACTTTTTGGAGATCTGGAGAAATAGATGATTTTGATGTTGGAACTTCTAGTGAGCATAATTGTGCAATTATGCCTCATTGTTCTTTATTAAAAAGCTTCTTCATGAAATTAGAGCTTATTATATTTCCTGGATTCCCTGTGATACCCCATAATTCGATTTCCTTTCCTTCCGAAAAAAAATTCAAGAAAATTTCTTGAAAATTAAAAGCTACCGTCCCCAAAGATTGTAACCATTGTACTTCTAGTACAACATCAGCACCTCCCATTGGGATAGAAAGCATTGGAATATTCAATACATATTCCCCCATCGATAGCTTGATATTATTGTATTTTCCAGAGAAATTTATAGTTCCTCCATTTACAACCATCACTTGACATTAATAGCTTTGATTACTTAGGAAAACAATTCAATTACTTATTTTCTGCTACAATGAATAAAATTATGGGTACTACCCGAATCAATCAACACTATTACCTTTTTCTTCTTGATATGTCCTTCTATCTTGAGAGTTTGAGGAGTGGTAATTCCTTCCAATGCATTACATGATATGTTCGGACTCATTTCTTCTTCTTATAGGGTTGCTTCCTGGTGTATATCCTCTTCTTTTGAAGTTTCTTGTTCATTTTATTCCTCCTCTTCACAATCTATTTAGAATAATTTCTTCTCACCACACTTATGACCTTTAGTGTATTTTCTATCACAACTGTAGCAAAGCCCTTTTGCTCTTTTTTCTTCCAATTTTTGTTGTGTCAACCTTGTAGGTTGTGGAAGTATAGGAGTAGAAACACTTCCATATTTATAGATGTGAAGTGTGGTAGGCTTCCTTGTCGCCATAATTTTACATTCAATTTTTATTTCCAACCTAAATGCCTTCTCTAATGAATCCGTTTCCCAAACACGAACTTCATGTTGGATGTTATCCTTTAAATTCCCTATGAAGACATCAATCATTGCATCCTCTGGAATATCATTTACCCTTATATTCAACTTTTGGAAGTCCTCAATGTGCTCCGCCACTGAACCCTTTTGTTTGAGATTTATAAATTGGCTAAAGAAGGTGTTTCTCTTTGTACTCTGAGGGCTTAATGGGTGTTCAATTATTTTTAGGAGTCATTTTAGAACCCAATATTGATATTATTCTCAATAGGCCTTTGCAATCACTTAAAACTAATTTTTCAAACAACACTTATGCAATTTGAAAAAAATTACACACTTTTTTCTTGATTTTGAGGAGCTCGATATTGAAACTGAATTATCTCTGTGATTTCATATCTTCAATATCTGAAATTTGGCCCTGAAGTATCCATGTAAATCTTATTTCTAATGCCATTGGTCTGACCTAATTTGGATTCTTGAAGACAAAGTTATGACCAATCTCCTACGATGACCTAATTATGGATTGGTTTAGTAGAGTGAACTTGTACGACTTGACATGTGTCAATGTTTCCTCCTTTGGCTCTGAAATTAATATAAAGACAACTACATTCTGTGTGATTGCAGCCACTTTTTACAAAATCCCAATCTGATGCTCAGAGAGAGAGTTATGATGTTTTTCCCATGGTCACCTCTTTGAAATGAAATTCGGGATCCTGAAACAATCCTAACTTCCACAGACCATATCTCCCAAAATATTGTGAACCAAGATCTGAAAGTTTTATAGGTGGTTCCTCAAGCTTTCATCTTATCTCTGTGAAAATTTCAGCTTTTGAAACCTCGTATAAAAAAATTTATAGCGAAAATTTTGCGATGACCTGTTTAGGTTAAATTCAGGAGCCTGCAAAAAGCCCTAATCTCCATAGATCATATCTCCGAACATTTTGTGAACCAAGCTCTAAATTTTGCGACGATTTTCTCAGGATTTCAGCTTCGTACTCTAAAAATTTCAACTTCTGAAACTTTGTATAAACAAAGTTATAGTGAAAATTCCACGATGACCTATTTGGAGCAGCGAAACCTTAGAATCCAAACCTCTGATACCAAATGTTATGAAACCAGCTCCAAAAATAGAAGAAAAGTGAGATCAACACCTTAAAAAGAGTCACTTCGAGGGGGAAACCTCCAATAAATTACATAAATGAACAATTCTTGGAATATACAAATGACAAAACCTCCTCTCTATATATAGGAGTCCATGGGGCCACAATGTAATCCCAGCCGACCTAACAATAATAATATAAGGGAACAATAATAACAATATGGGGGTTACAAGGGTACAAAAATAACAATGAGGGGGTTACACTAACAACAATAAGAGACTATACTAGTAATATAAGGACCTAACAGTATATCCTTTTGAATCAATGGGAATTTGAATAGGAACAAGATCAATAAAAGCAGAGGATGGTGATTGAGGAAAAGACTCGTGCAGGTAAAGATCCTCCCTAAAATGGGTTGGAGTTAAAGGTGTCTCGTCTTGTGGGATTTCTTCAATCAAAATTAAACCAAGTGGAAGGATTTCACTGTTAGGCACAAAGTATATTTCAAGAGGTTGACTGCGCGATATGGGAGATTCAATGGCTAAAATAGAGTGTGGAGTGACAGATACAGGAACAACTTCCGGTCGTTCAACTTCGGGATGAAGATGTTTTTGGAAAAAAATGAGACAAGATCTAGATCAACTTCCAGTTGAACAATGTCGAGTTTGGGAGGTATGGTCTCACTGATTGGATGGATTGTGACCACGGGTAGCTGTGAGGACTCCATCTCGACAACAATAGACAAACCAGGATTTGTAGAAACAAATTGTGCCGACTCTAGTATATGGGAAGATGATGCTTCACTAGAGGTACTGACGGTACTGGTTTCGGTAGAGTGATGTTGCCTTCGCTGCACAGAAGTGACTTCTGGTGGTAAAGGTGGTTCCAATGAAAGTCTACGCAAACGACGAGGAAAGGGATTTTCTTCTTCCACGATGACTGATTTATTTTATGACCAAAAAAGAAATAAACAAAATAAAAGAGTAATGCTAGGCAAAAGGTTTACCAAGAAACTGTGAACTGCAGAATACCTCCTGGCGAACCAAGAAGTACGGGCAGGAAATCTCCCCGAATGTTGTGTTCGATATATCACAATTTACAAGGTGGTTGACTCGGTTCACTATGGATGGATAGCAACCTAAATTTGTCCTCCCAAATATACCCGAAGGTATGTGGAGGCCCAAGTCCATATTAGCGTTGTCTGATGCGAAACCGCATAGTGAGAGCACCCCTTTACGTGGACGAGCTACGATATACTCACGTACATGGAGTGAGGTATCACACTCGAAATGTATCGCAGACAATTAATGATAGCTTCTATGTTTTACGACGTCGAAACACGTCCCTAGCCTAGACCTTCTAAATGTTATCGTTATGGTTCCAATGCTTTCTTAGGTAAATTTATGTAAATTTTAAGTTGATCTTTTTTATCAATTTTCCTTTCAAGGTTCACCGCGATGATGTGATGGAAATTCCTGTAATGCAAAATAAAATGATAAGAAAACTTTTCACTTTTATCTTTTTCAATGAAAGTCTTAGCTACTAAAGGGAAAGAGCAATTAGTTTTGAGAGCTAACAACAAAGAGCACAAACTAAGATGCAGCCTTCCTAATTGTTCCTATGCAAAACACATAACCACTATATGAAAATTCATGTTTTTCTTTTCAGTCCCCTTAATGTGAATGCAAAAAGAAAACTAAATGCATCAAATCAACAAAAACAAATGCTTTCTTCTTTGAAAAATGATGAATTTAACAACAATTTTTCTTTTAGGAAAAATGAAGAATGGAACTATAATTTTTCCTATAGGAAATGAAGAATTTAACGAAAATTTCCTTTACGAAAACAAGTGGATCTAATGCAGCAATAAAATACTTTGAATTTGATTTGTCAATGATAAAGAAAAACACTTAAAGAGACATTGAACAAACTTACTTTTCAAAGGAGGAATATTAAGGTAGATTCACTGGTCTCTATGAGGCATTAGACAGTTGAAAACATAGCAAACAAAAGGTTGAATGTGAAGGAAATGACAAATTCAAAGGGAATTTGGTTGGCTTTGGGGGCAACATAGTCTCTAAGGGGAGACAATGCGTTGCAAAGCACCCCAGCGTGGGAGACAGTGCTATGCAAAGCACTGTCCTGACCAATAGTGTGTTGGGCGCAGTAGAGAACAAAAAACTCAAACTACTGACACACTTCTAATGCAATTATTTATTTCAAGAGCCTAATAATTGAGAGTAGATGTTACTGGGTGGATAACATAAGAAAAATACACCAAGGATGAAGGTAAACTCCCCATCAGAGTCGCCAATTTGTTATGCGGAATTATGGATTACAGATAAAACAAAATTCCATAAATGAGGTGTAATGCATTTAGAACTACAGGTTAAAGACTTTGCAGATACTTTTTTTAACAGTAAATAAACACACATAATAGATTAAGAAAATTACTTGGATTCCAAGCGCTTCCTATTCTCCTTCTGTCGCTCTTGCTATAGCTTCCAATCCAAGCTAGATCGCCAAAATATTTCCTGCAAGTATGAACACTAAACAGTAAAGAGATTGCAATATACAGATGGCTATTCACGTTAATCAGTTAAATCAATGAAACATGAAACATATACATCAGATAATAATTTATAATATGAACGACAGAAGCTTATACAAATACATATGAAGGAAAGTAAGTAGCAAACATTATTAATAGATAGAAGGGGAGGTTACAACCAGTGATTGATTTGATGTCACCAACTCCAGCATCATCCTAGCCTCATCATAATGAACATCTCTCCAGTAGAATATCACTCAAATAAAACCCTCCATTGAGATTCCAACAGCATTTCTCTACTAAATTTCTTCCTTCTCAAGCACTAGGATCTGTGCTCAATTTATAGATGATCTAAAGGTAGTTTCACAATCAATAACTTTCTAATAATAGGAAAGACCTGTTTCCCAGCTCAGAGGTGTTGAATGGACACATGGATTCAAAGTTTGACACATATGCACTCTTCTAGAAGGCACTGGCCATGTGGAGATTCTAGAATAATGAGAATTTTTCTCCCAATTGATCGACGCACTCTTGAGTGTCGAGAAGTGCTTTGCAGAGCACCCTTGAATGGAGGTAGTTTCATATTGAAAGCAGTTAGTCCCTTGAGAGACTGCATTGGTGAGATGATATGTGATATAACATGTACTTCAAATCTTGGAAGCCTTGCAATGGAAGTCATGGATGATTTTTTCTTGTTCTTTGTCTTAGGGTATGTAGCAACTGAAATGATAGGGTATGATAGCCCCTATTCATTGTTTCTGGGGATGATGTCCAGTTTAACCAGGTCATTGGGAATTTTTCCCAAATTGACCTATAACAGTGCTCAAAAAAACACACTTAGCGCATTAAACCCTCAGTTAAACCGGTGTATCACAAATTAATCTCTGCTTAAATAGCACTTATCTTGGCGGCGGAGTTGGCGGATTCTGAAACATTTGGCGCTAACTCCAAAATTAGTGGAATTAACTGGAGTTCTCTCCAGTTTTGGAGGAGTTTTCTAGGCCATAATTGAATGAGCCATAACTTTTGCAAAATTCGACCATTTTTGTCTCAGAAAGAGTCTATCCTAGTATATTTGGACATTATGAGCATGTTGGACTAGGTTTCAAGAGTATTATAAGAATTTAAACAGCACGTTTTTCCATTTTGAGATAATACAGAGGCCCAAGCCATGGAAGCTGGACCAAGGAGATGTAGCACAGGAGGGGTGAAATCCTTCATCAAAATACTGTGTTAAAGGATCATTTTATGGTTTGTTGTATATTTTATTGATTTTTTTCAGTACTTTGTTTTAATGTTAAAATTATCATGAATTTAACATAAAACTTGTCACAATTACATGTTTAACACTCATAAACACCATAAGGAAACCTATGTGCATGAAGCAAATGATCAGCAATTGTTTATAAATCTAAAAATGAAATTAGCATAAGAAAACTAACATTCAGACTCATATCAAGGTGGTATCACAACAAAGGTTATTTTCTTGATATTTGCTTGAGTTTTGTGCAAGTAGGGTTTTAATGGTTGCAAATTTGTGATTCTTACAAGGTTAAAGTTGCAGAGAGGAGAAGGGAAATTGTTGGTTTCTAGTCCTGAGGTTAGGACCATAAGAAGGAGAGCCACAAGGCCACCATCTCCACCCAAATTTTCACTCACAGTTGCACTTTAAGCACCTCAAGTTTTATATCTAGCTGATATTGAGGAGGTACAAGTTGCACCAAAACCTAAGCTTGAATCCATAGCCATCATGTCAGGTGTAGGAGAGACTGAAGGTCTTTGAAGAAAGGAAGCATACAAGAAGGCTTTCTATGACCTAACAGAAAGGGTTAGGATCCTCTTTGAGGGGAGGAGCACCAGGATGGTTGGAGAGAATTCTAAGTCTCCACATGGCTAAGGAACATCAGAAGACAAAAAGGATGAAGAGAAGGATTCAAAGGGCAGTGGAGGAAATCCTCCTCCATCTCCACCATATTCATCATCATCCTCATCATCACCATTAGCATCATCTTCCACTTCCACAACACAAACCACCCATACTCACTCAAAAACCCCGAAAGGAAAAAATCCCTTACTTAAACTTGATGTCAAATTTGAGCTTCCAGTGTATAATGGCGGAGTGAGTGAAAAGAAGCTAGATAATTGAACTCGTCAATTGGAGGTTTATTGTAGAATTCATGACCTTCAAGAATATGACATAAATGTTCAATGTGCTTCCTTAAGGATGGAGAGATCGGCACTTGTATGGTGGGAAGCAAGGACTCAAGAAGATATTAAAAACCACGGTAATATCTCAATGTCTTGTTCTATTAGGTCCTCATATCACTAGTATAATCCCTTATTGTTATTAGTGTAACCCCCTTATTGCTATTATTGTACCCTTGTAACCCCCATATTGTTATTATTGTGCCCTTAAATTATTATTGTTAGGTCGGCTAGGATTACATTGTGGCCCCATGGAATCCTATATATAGAAAGGAGGTTTTGTAATTTGAATCATCCAAGAATTTTTCATTCATGTAATGTATTGGAGATTTCCCCCTCGAAGTGGCTTATTTCTAAGGTTTTGATATCTCTTTTATTCTCTTTTTGGAGTTGGTTTCACAACATTTGGTATCAGAGCTTTGAGATTCTATGGTTTCGCTGCTCCAAATAGGTCATCGTGGAATTTTCACTATAACTTTTTTTCTACGAAGGTTCAAAATCTGAAATTTTTAGAGTGTGAAGCCAAAATCCTAAGGAACATTGTCACAAAATTTCAGAGCTTGGTTCGCAATATTTTCGGAGATATGATCTGTGAAAGTTAGGTCATTTTGCAGGATCCTGAATTTAACCTAAACATGTCATTGTGGTATTTTCATAATAATTTTTTTTCTACGAAGGTTCAGAAGCTGAAATTTTTAGAGTTTGAATTCGCAATCCTAAGGAACATTGTCGCAAAATTACAGATATTGGTTCACAATATTTTCGGATATATGATCTGTGGAAGTTAGGGCTTTTTGAGGCTTCTAAATTTCATCTCAAAGAGGTGATCGTGGAAAAATATTCATAGCTATCTCTCTCTGAGCATCGGATTGGAATGTTGTAAAGAGTGGCTGCGAGTACACTGAATTTATTTTTCATCCTATAAATTTCAGAGCCAAAGGAGTAAACAGTGACATGTGGCAAGTCGTACAAGCTCACTCTACTGAACCAGTCCAAAATTGGGTCAGTGTGGGAGATTGGACATAACTTTGCCTTGAAGAATCCAAATCAAATCAGAACTGTGGCATTTGAAAGAAGCTTCAAAGGGCTAATACAAGGCTGAATTTCAGATGTTGAGGATCCGCAATTATAGAGATAATTCAATTTCAATATTGAGCTCCTCAAAAGCAAGTAAAAGGGGTGTAATTTTTTTCCGAATTGCATAAGTCTTGTTTGAAGAATCAAGTTGAATTGATTGCAAGGGCATATTGTAGAATAGATATCAGTATTGGATTATAAAATGGCCCTAAAAAGAATTCAACACCCATTAAGCCTTTGGAAAGCTCTACTATGACTCATGAAGACGAAGAATGGCAACATGACATATCAAAATTACAAGAGCAAGTGCAACAAATTTCGCTCTCGCAAAGAGCAACAAAAAATGACATGGAAGTTTTCAAGAAAGGCGTGGAAACTAAGATGGATGGTTTGAAAGGCATGGAATCTAAGATGGATGGTTTGAAGAATGGCATAGATGGCGTGGAATCTAAGATAGATGGCATGGAAGCTGGCATGGAATCTAAGATGGATGACATGGAAGCTAAGATCGATGAGAAAATGGAAAACATGAAGAATGATCTAAAAGGAGACATGGAAGGTTTGACAAAGTTGATACAATAAATGTTTCCTAATGGTGAAAAGATAGTAGAGTAAACTCATGATGAGAACAAAATAAATATTAATCGTGATTTCATAAAATCTAATGTTGGCGAGAAGAACCACCATATTCCAAAAATGGATATGAGGAAGTTTGATGGAAAGTGTTAGCCAGCTATAAAATTTGTTATACCAAATGCTGGCTAAAAAATTTCTGCAGTCTTCAAGAAATAGATTTTATTGCTAAAAAGTGTTGGCTCTTGAAGACTCTCAAAAGGCCTCATGCCTCTGTCTTAATCTTCACTGTTGTGCTCATTCTACACTCATAAATCCTGCTGATTCCCAAAAAATACTACTGCTGCAAGCACCATTTTTCTTTTCCCCCTTCTTCCAAAACTAACCTCATATTTGCCTTTCCTTTTCCCATGAAATCCTTCATTTTCATGTTTTTCCCTTTTCCCCTTCATCATAATCCCTTTGATAAGGTTTAAGACCCTTTCTTGCCTTATCGAAACCCCCAACAACCATTGAAAATCCATAAAAATGCATTTTTTATATATTATAGACTTAAGCCCCCTTTGGCTAAGTCTAAAAATGTTTTCCTCCATATGCCTTGGTGCTAGAACCAAGCGCTAGCCTTCTGAGCGCTTATTGCATTACCTGATTGCGATTAGCCCCTCCTCTTTAACCCCCGGTCATATAATTCTCCATATAGCCCATGGCCCCGCAGACGGGCGCCAAGCCATATTGAATATTAAATACTGTAGAAATTTGAATAACTGATATATTATTCACCAAGATTCTCCTGATCACACACTATTTTAGCTTCATGCACAATATATAATCTCTTCTACCATTGATCATCACATGCAGAAATAAAATCAATTGCATGCACACATTAAAACCACAAACAATCACACATATGAACACATTATTTAATGGGAAAGCTTAAAGCTGAAAACCCCAACTATCTGTATATTATATGTCATGGAGATCATGTAACAATCATAGTACAAAAGCTCCTCACAAGCTCTCATGCACACCCTCAATTGCTACACACTATCAAGCTAGATCTAGCAAAACACATGCTCCAATATTTTACCACTTGATAGCCAGCCTCTATTGCGTAATCAATGTTATGGGATGGCTTCATTAAATAGATAAACCACCTGGCTTGTACTGCGCAATCCTCATGGGCTTCTCCACCTATCTGTGTGTTGCAAATAGCAACAGTATAGTCACAACTGATAGTTAACATGCTCTTTCACCTATTTCTGCACTGGTCTCCACTGAAACTGTCCATGCACTGAAGTTAACTGATGCATTCTTTAGTTGATTAATGAGTTTATAATTAGTGAATTAATTAATAATTAATTCACACCACTCTCACTAATTTTATCAATCAGTTAAACTAGATACAAATAGCTCAACTATGTTTAGATTAGTTAAACTGAATACAACTCCACTAACTTCCTCAATCATATCCACCAAACTCTGTCACATGAGTTCTAACTGAAGTATCCATGAAATAGCTCCACTTAACCCTCAGGAATAGCGTAATTCCTTTTGTCAACTCCTGTGCCACATCTGTGCACTTAAATAAAGTGCTCCAAGAGAATAAGATAATGTTTATAGTCCAAATATTATTAAGAGCTAATAATATTCGACATATCTATTTTTAGACTGGAAATCTAAAAACAGATTCTGCCCAGTATGTCTAAAAATAGAAGTCCATCTATTTTTTCCAACTTTACCAACCATCCACAAATAGCATCCTGCAACTCATTGAACATGATCCATATGTCTAAAAATATACTTTGCACCAAAAATAGCCTGCAGGCCCACTTAGTGAAGGCGACTTCTTTCCACTAAGCTCATCATCTTGTTGCAATCTCAACAAATACTTCCGCCCAAAGTATAAACCTTCGGTTGTATGTTTTCGTCGGTTTTTATTATATTATAAACTTTCCGCCAGTGCAAAAATTTCAGTCGATCTCCATCGTCGATCTGATTTGCAGATCGACGGCGCACAGTCTCTCGCTCGGTGGTCCCCGCCAACCACTTACCGTTGCAAAACCACGTGGTATCCATTGCACCTCTTTTAAGAGCGGGGTGGTTTTTTTTTATTTTGCATCAATTCCATAAACCATTTGACACGTGGCTTTGAGCAATGTTCAAAAACTGTCGCTCATCGCACGTTAAAGTTTGGACGTGAACCCGACGCGATATTGGCGTCCACCGTCCAATCTGAGGCCGCTCATCGGACGGTGATCGCTCTCTGAAGAAGCCCGACAGTTAACTAGGGTACGGCGTAGTATTAAAGCATCTCCACCGTCAATCTAATTTATAGATCGACGGCCCATATTTCATCGCCCTGATTCGTCGCCCAGTCAACATTTTCAACTTTGACTTTTCGCTTCCGCTCCTGACCGTCGATCTCTGCGCGATCGACGGCTCTGTTTTAACTCCTCCCTGATTTCCTTTTGACCCCCTCTAATCAATCTCAACAGTTGGATGATGCCATCCAACGGCCACGCTTTCTCCACATGTCCTTCCTAAGAAGTTAACCTATACATGCAGTATTTCCTAATTTTTTTTGTATTTTGCAGGGTTTAAAGGTTTTTTCCACTATGTCCGAAGAAAATTCAAAGGCAGAGGGTGATGATCCTCCCGCCTTCGATTCACCAGAGAAAACCATTCGCAGGAAGAAGCTCCACGTTTCATCAATCATCCATGAAGCATTGATGCCACATAACCCCTGCGCAACCCTACATACTAGCAAAAAACCATGAATCGAGCACAGTGAAAGAGTATCAGTGCCGAAGAAAAAATACATTAGAACAGAAGATTGAAGACAGATTTTTGGGGATTACATCTAAGATGGTTTATCAAAAGCCTAATCCCCAATTAAAACACAGTTTTAAGGGAAATCATAAAGGTTCATCAGCCAGAAAGCCTTCACCGCCACAACTAAGGCAAATCGATCCCTCTAGCTACCACGATGCCACCTGTGCCTCAAAGCATTCATATTCGAGGCCTGAGTTATAGATCAAGATCAGATATTTGTCTCAAAGCGTAGCCAGAAGTTAATTCTGCAAACAAACTTAGTGACAAAACATCAGCAAAGTTACTTTGACATCACACAGAGCCTCAAAGGTCAAGAAAATCTCCCACCGAGCTTAAAATCTTTATGTAAACCATTTAATACAGAAGACACATATGTAAGTTCTTCATTGGGCCCCCCAAAGGCCGAGGAACCATTAAGTCTGTATTAATTATCTTTAGAGATATTTTATCAGATCTCACCTCCTCATTCTTCTATATATACTACTGCAGAAGATGAGTGAGGGGTTGGTTGATGTAGTTGTTGATCATTGTAATGTAATTGAGCTTGAGACTTCTACTTGTAAATAGTGTTCATTGGCCCTTGGAGCTCTGCTTGTGATAGATAAGTTATGCTGAGATGATTAGATTATTGCTAAACTAAAGCATTGGACTTAAAGCTGTAACTGGTTTGGAGCATCAATACAAGCTTATTTATGGGATCCTGGTCTATGTTGACAGTGATGTTTTTCTCATTGTAACTTGTTATTTTGTTTCTGTTTTCACTATGTTCATTTTCTCTTATAAAGAACAGCATGCATAGAGTTAGGACCTACTGTATAACAGTACCCTTCTCTGACTGAAAAACTTTATCTGAATGTTTTCTTCCAATCTGTGTTATTTAGGAATGATTTAATTCAGTTTAAGCATAGGAATGCTAGTGTTCCCTCATCTTATTACCTTAGCTGAATGTTATTCTTAAATGTTATTTTCAGTATATGTTAAGTAAAGATGAACTGAGGAAGATATGGTGTGCCTGGTCCCAGTTTTATCTCCAAAGACTGTCTGAATGTTTCCCTTGGAATGTGTTAAAAGTTGGCTAGTTTAGAAGTACTTACTAGATCTTAGGCCATTCTGTGTTATCCTTGTTATTGTCTTGAAAGTGACCAAGTAAAGCAGAGCTAGGAGAGGATTTGTGGTGAGCCCGACCCGCTAGTTTCTACTCCAACGGTTGCCTTCGAGCTTCCCTTTGTTTTTATATGTTTTCTATTGAAAGTATATCAAAGGTCGGCTAGTTTAGAAGTACTTACCAGATCCTAGTTTGCTTTCATGTTTTTCTTAAGTGTGTGTCAAAGGCTGGCTAGTTTAAAAGTATTTACCAGATCCTGGGCTACTCTTTGTTCTTCATCTGTTTATTTCCCCTTCTTTTTGTCTCATTCCATTCCATAAATCAAACTTCAAAGAGATCCTTAGACATATATGACTTTCCCCATGGACCACTCTTGCCTCTTGATGTTCCAATTAAACCCTATTGTGACTCCATAGCCCAATGGACTAGAACCTGCAGTTATCTACCTTCCTGGCCAAATCTTGTTCTATTTGCTTGCAACTTCACACCTTTGAAACTCTTTGCATTTAGAATTCTCCACCTTAGACAGTAATCATGCTCAACCATCCAAAAAAAAAACAAACCCTTGACCTTCATAACTAGCCTAATATCATTGCCCAAAACTCCAGAGAAAAATCCATCTTTGCACTTATTGGAGAGATACCTCTCCGGATTCAGGAGGGCTAGATCCTAGAATCCCAAAGTGGTTGAAACAATGTTTCTCCCTGTGACCGGACTTTGCCAATCTTGCTGATTACAGGGAGCTAACAGAAAGGATCCTGTAACATGGATACTACAGATGGAGCAATATTTTGATCTCCATAATGTGAAAAACACACAAAAGGTACGCATTGCAACTTTACATTTAGAAAAAAATACATTTGTATGGTATCGATGGCTTTGATCCCATAAAAAATTGTCACTTGGTCAATTTTTACAGACGAAATGATAGCACATTATGAGGATACAAAGAGAAACACCTTCTTTAGCCAATTGATAAATCTCAAACAAAAGAGTTTAATGGGGGAGCACATTGAGGACTTCCAAAAATTGAATATAAGGGTAACTGATATTCCAAAGGAACACAGGATTGATCTCTTCATAGGTACTTTAAAGGATAACATCCAATATGAAGTTCGCGTTTTGGAACCTGATTCATTGCAGAAGGCATTCAGGTTGGCAAGAAAAATTGAATGTAAAATTATGGCGACAAGGAAGCCTACCACTCACTTCTATAAAGAGGGAAGTGTTGCTACTCCTAAATTTCCACAACCTACAAGGTTGACACCACAACAATTGGAAGAAAAAAGAGCAAAAGGCCTTTGCTACAGTTGTGATAGCAAATACACTAAAGGTCATAAGTGTGCTGAGAAGAAATTATTTTACATAGATTGTGAAGAGGAAGAAGAAAATGAACAAGAAGAGGATATACACCAGGAACCAACCCTAGAAGAGGAAGAAATGAGTCCGACCATATTGTGTAATGCATTGGCAAGAATTACCACTCCTCAAACTCTCAAGATAGAAGGACATATCAAGAAGAAAAAGGTAATAGTGTTGATTGATTCAGGTAGTACCCATAATTTTATTCATTGTAAGGTAGCCAAGGAATTGAATTGTTTCCTATACCCGGCACCAGAATGTCAAGTGATGGTTGCAAATGGAGGAACTATAAATTGCTCTGGAAAATGCCATAATATCAAGCTAACCATGGGGGAATATGTATTGACTAGTCCAATGCTTTCCATTCCTATGGGAAGTGCTGATGTTGTACTAGGAGTACAATGGTTACAATCTTTGGGGACGGTAGCTTTTAATTTTCAAGAACTTTTCTTGAAATTTTTTTCAGAAGGAAAGGAAGTCGAATTACGGGGTATTGCAGGGAAGTCGAGAAAGATAATAAGCTCTAATGTCATGACAAATATTCTAAAGAAATAACAACGAGGCGTAATTGCACAATTATGCTCACTAGAAGTTCCAACATCAAAATCATCTATTTATGCAAATCTCCAAAAAGTCTTGGACAATCATTCCAAGGTGTTTGAAACTCCCAAAGGACTCCCACCTATTCATGATCATGATCATGCTATTCATTTGATTCCAGGAAGTGTTCCTCCAAACATCAGGCCTTATAGATATCCTTACTTCCAAAAAAGCGAAATTGAACGTATGATTGCAGAAATGTTAGAGGCGGGTATAATTCAACCCAGTCAAAGTTCTTTCTCTGCTCCTGTAGTATTGGTACACAAGAAGGATGGATCATGGCGAATGTGTCCGGATTATAGGGAGCTTAATAAGCTCACCATTAAAAATAAATTTCCCATTCCTGTGATTGATGAATTATTGGATGAATTACATGGAGCAATTTATTTTACCAAGTTGGATCTTCATTCAGGATATCATCAAATTAGAATGAAGACTGAAGATATTCCCAAAACAACATTTCGAACTCATGAGGGTCATTATGAATTTTTGGTCATGCCTTTTGGCCTTACGAATGCACCTTCTACATTTCAAGGGTTGATGAATTCCATTTTCAAACCCTTCCTTAGAAAATTTGTGCTAGTATTTTTTGATGATATACTAATCTACAGCAGGTTTTGGAAGGATCATGTTGAACATGTTGACAGGGTGCTCAAAATATTGCGGGAGAAACAATTATATGCAAAAAAATCCAAATGTTTCTTTGGAGTACAAGAGGTGGAATATCTGGGTCATATTGTATCTCACGAGGGTGTTAAAGTAGACCCTAACAAAATTAAAGCCATTAAGGAATGGAAAGTCCCCACAACCATAAAGCAGTTGCGAGGATTTCTTGGGTTAATAGGGTATTATCGAAATTTTGTTAAGAATTATGGGAGAATAGCAGCACCTCTAACAACATTATTGAAGAAAGATGCATTTTCATGGACTCCTGAAGCAACTAAGGCCTTTGAACATCTTAAAGAGGCAATGTGCCTAGCACCGGTCTTAGCTACGCCAGACTTCACAAAAACCTTATTGTGGAATGTGATGCCTTAGGAAATGGAATTGGTGCAGTTTTAATGCAGGAAGGAAGACCCATTGCTTTTGAAAGTCGTCCAATCAAAGGAAAGTATTTACAGAAACCTATTTATGAGAAGGAAATGTTAGCAATACTGCATGCACTAAAGAAATGGCGAACTTACCTAATGGTAAGACACTTCAAGGTAAAAACTGATCATGATAGTCTTAAACACTTTTTGGAACAAAGACTATCTTCAGAAGAGCAGCAAAAATGGGTTAAAAGGATGTTGGGTTATGACTTTGAAATAATATACAAAAAAGGGAAGCTAAATGTTGTTGCAGATGCACTCTCAAGAAAGAATGAAGAGGTGGAAGCATTGCTTTGTGCCATTTCTATTATCCAACCAGATTGGATAACCGAAGCAAGAGATGAATGGAGGAAGGACGAAGAAGTGTGGACACTCATTCAAAAGTTGCAGCAAGATCCTAGTACATCTGATACATTTAGTTGGAAAAATGATTCCTTATGGTACAAAGATCGCTTATATATTTGTAATAATTCCCAACTAAAACAAAATATTCTTTTGGAATTGCACACTTCTCCTTTAGGAGGACACTCGGGATTTTTAAGAACTTACCACAAGGTGAAGAAAGAATTTTTTTGGGATGGCCTTAAATCTGATATTCAAAATTTTGTGGCGAAATGTTTGGTTTTCCAGCAGAATAAAGTTGAGACAATTAAGACCCTAGGTCTTCTACAACCTTTGTCCATTCCAAGTCAACGTTGGGAGGAGATTTCAATGGATTTTATCACAAGTTTACCTAAGTCCGAAGGAAAGAGTGTCATCATGGTGGTAGTTGATAGACTTACCAAGTATGCACACTTTTGTGCATTATCTCATCCATTTAAAGCAAGTACAGTTGCTACTTCATTTATGGACACAATTAAAAAGCTACATGGAAACCCAAGGGTTATTGTGAGTGACAGAGATCCCATTTTTACTGGAAATTTTTGGACGGCATTATTTTCTTATTTGGGTACTCAATTAGCTCATAGCTCATCTTATCATCCTCAATCCGATGGTCAAATTGAGATAGTAAATAAATGTTTGGAAGGATATCTTCGTTGTTTTGTATCTGATAAACAAACACAATGGGTCAAGTGGTTACCTCTTGCTGAATGGTGGTATAACACTTCTTTCCATACTGCAGCAAAAATGACCCCATTTATGGCACTTTATGGATATCATCCACCATCCATCACATCATCTTTAAGGGAAAATTCGAAGGTTCAAGCAGTGGAAGATCACATCGAGAATCAGCAAGAAGTTCTCCAACTCTTAAAGGATAACCTGAATTTGGCACAAAATCGAATGAAACAACAGGCAGATCAACATCGCAGTGAGAGAAGTTTTGATGTAGGAGACTGGGTATTTTTATAGCTACAACCATACAAACAAATGTCCCTCAAGCAAGCTAAGAAGGATAATAAATTATCTCCAAAGTACTATGGTCCTTACAAGGTGTTGCAAAATATTGGTACTATGGCATACAAATTGGAGCTTCCTGCTTCTTCACGAGTGCATCCAATTTTCCATGTTTCATGCTTAAAGAAGTTTATAGGTGAAAATCTTCCAGTTCAAACAATATTTCCAGAACTTGATGAGGAAGTAAAAACCATATTGGAACCTGAAGCGGTCACGGAAACAAGAACTCGACAACTACGGAATCAATCAATTTCAGAGTATCTCATCAAGTGGAAGAACTTACCCACTGAATATTCTATATGGGAGGATGAGAATTTATACAAAAGCACCCAGAGCTACTCAAGCATTGAGGACAACACTTTTTTGAAGGAGAGGGGCATGTTAGGTCCCTATATTACTAGTACAATCCCTTATTGTTGTTAGTGTAACCCCCTTATTGTTATTATTGTACCCTTGTAACCCCCATATTATTATTATTGTGCCCTTAAATTATTATTGTTAGGTTGGCTAGGATTACATTGTGGCCCCACTAGGATTACATTGAGGCCCCATGGACTCCTATATATAGAAATGAGGTTTTGTAATTTGAATGATCCAAGAATTTTTCATTCATGTAATGTATTGGAGGTTGCCCCCTTGAAGTGGCTTATTTCTAAGGCGTTGATATCTCTTTTCTTCTCTTTTTAGAGATGGTTTCACAACATGTTCAAATTTTATTTTTTCCATTAAAAGGAAATTATATCATCTACCTTACATCCAAAAATCCATTATGAGTTGGAAAAACTTTAGGAAACTCAAGGGTCAAATAGTTCAAGAATATACCTAGGAGTTTAGGAAAAGGGCTTTGTTGTTAGGTGTAAACTTGAATTCCCAAGACACTCTATTGAAATACATTGGGGGTTTACATTCCTATTTGAAACACAATATCCTTATGTTCAATCCAAGCAACTTATATGAGGTATGTGTCCAAGCCACGCACCTTGAAGCAAGGGGAAATAACATTCAGGAATAGGGTATTAAAAAGTATCCATTCAAGGGTAAGGAGAAAGAGAAGGGAGGAAAATGGAAGGAAAAGAAGAATGCAAGTGTTAAGAAAGAAGGGGAGAAAAATACATGCAAACATTCTTCCAAATATGGGGAAGACGAAGCCCACTGTTGAAAATTACATCCTGAACTAAGGCCTGAGAAACAAAACAATAAGGGGAAACAAAATATGACTGTTACCACACAACATGATCTTGGATCTGATTCCGGTGATGAGACAAAGATTACATCCATGGTCACAAAGGGAAAGCAAGCCATAGCAAGCACTAGTTCATCAAATTGTCCCAACAACACTCCAAATGAAGAAAAAAGGATATAGTTGTTCCATGTAAGGGTGATCTCAAACCATACAAATATTGATGCATTATTTGATAGTGGGTCACAAGCGAACTTAATCTCAGAAGACTTGGTCAAAAATATTAACCTTGAAACTGTACCTCATCATAAGCCATATCGTTTGGGTTGGATAGTCAAGAATGCAAATTTACATGTTACAAGTAAATGTATATTCAGTTTTTCCATTACTGCAAATTTTGTTGATGAATTTGAGTTAGATGTGGTTCTGCTTGACATTTTAGAAATTATATTGGGAATCCCATATTTGTATGAAAGGAAAGTGGTATTTTATCACCATAAGAACAAATATCATTTTCTCAAGGATGGGGTGGAGTATATTATGAGAGCTCATCACAAAAAGTTGAATATTTCTTTGGTTAATGTAGGGCAGATGAAGAGACTAGTAAATGCAAGTAAAAATTTTGTGCTTCTCATGATCAAGAAAAAGAATGATATGGAATATGAATATTTTGAAGGTTGTGATGAAAAATTAAAATCTGATTTGTTTGATGTGGTAATTCAGCATGGAGAGATGTTTCAGGAGCCAAATGGGTTACCTCCCAAGAGGTTAATTCAGCATGAGATACAGTTGTAGCAAGATGTTCCACTTCCAAAAATTTCCATGTATCACATGTCGATAATGGAGGGCATAGAAATCAAGAATAAAATTCAGGAATTGTTGAACAAAGGTATCATACACCCATCCACTTCGCCATGTGGTTCATCAATTGTCTTGGTGCCAAAGAAGGACGGGACTTGGCACATGTGTGTGGATTTTCGTGCACTGAATAAAATTGCGGTAAAGAATCGCTATCCACTCCCAAGAATTGATGATTTTCTTGATCAATTGAGGTATGAAAATTATTTCACTAAGTTAGACTTACGAAGTGGTTATCATCAATTTAGAATACCTAAAGAAGACATTTGGAAAACCGCATTTAAAACTACACAAGGATTGTTTGAGTGGCTTGTTATGCCTTTCAGTCTTACCAATGCTCCAACTACTTTCATGAGAGTTATGAATGATGTATTGAGACCATTTCTAGATGATTTTGACATTTTTTACTTAGATAATATTTTTATATTCAGAAAATCAAGAGAAGAACATGTCATGCATGTGAACGAAATACTTGATGTCTTGAAAAAAAATAGTTGTTTTTAAATATGTTGAAGTGTGAATTTGGCAAGACTTATTTAGTGTATTTGGGACACATTGTTGGAGGAGGTGAGATGAAGATAGACCCCTCTAAGGTTGAGGTCATTGTGAATTGGCCCAAGCCCAATACAGTTACAAAGGTAAGAGGCTTTCTAGGGGCAGCACAATATTGGAGGAAATTCATTGCTAACTTTTCTTCCATTGCAACTCCATTACATGCATTGAATAGTGTCAAGAAAGTATTCCATTGGGGATATATGCAGCAAAAATAATTGATGCTTTAAAACCAAATATCAGTTTGGCACTGGTATTTTCTCTTCTGAATCTTAGACATCCTGTTAAGTCCCTATATTAATAGTGTAGCCCCTTAGTATGTTAGTGTAGCCCCCTTTATTTTTATTATTGTACCCTTGTAACCCCCATTTTTTTATTATTGTGCCCTTAAATTATTATTGTTAGGTCGGCTAGGATTACATTGTGGCCCACTAGGATTACATTATGGCCCCATGGACTCCTATATATAGAAAGGAGGATTTGTAAATTGTATCATCCAAGAATTGTTCATTTATGTAATGTATTGGAGGTTTCCCCCTCGAAGTGGCTTATTTCTAAGGCGTTGATATCTCTTTTCTTCTATTTTTGGAGCTGGTTACACAACATTTGGTATCTGAGCTTTGGATTCTAGGGTTTCGCTGCTCCAAACAGGTCATCGTGGCATTTTCGCTATAACTTTTTTTCTACGAAGTTTCAGAAGCTGAAATTTTTAGGGTGCGAAGCCAACATCCTAAGGAAGATCGTATAAAAATTTCACAACTTGGTTCGCAACATTTTCAGAGATATGATCTGTGGAAGTTAGGTCTTGTTTCAGGCTCCTAAACAGGTCATCGTGATATTTGCACTATAACTTTTTTTCTACGAAGGTTCAGAATCTGAAATTTGTATGGTGCGAAACTGAAATCTTTAGAAAATTCGTCAAAAAATTCCAGATCTTGGTTCGCAATATTTGTGGAGATATGATCTATGGAAGGTAGTGCGTTTTCAGGCTCCTGAATTGCATCTCAAAGAGGTGATCGTGGGAAAAGTTCTATAACTCTCTCTCTGAGCAGTGGATTTTAGTGCCGTAAAAAGTGGTTGCAAGTAAACAGACTTTAGTTTCTTTGCTATCAATTTTAGAGACAAAGGACGAAACAGTGACACGTGGAAAGTCCTACAAGTTTGCTCTACTGAACCAGTCCAAAATTAGGTCATTGTGGGAGATTGGACACAACTTTGTCTTGGGGAATCCAAATAAGGTCAGACCTGTGGCATTAAAAAGAGAATTCAGAGGGATACTTTAGTGCTGAATTTCAAATATTGAAGGGCCACAATCACAGAGATAATCCAATTTCAATATTGAGCTCCTCAAAAGCAAGAAAAATGTGTGTATTGTTTTTTCCGAATTGCAGAAGTCTTGTTTGAAGAATCAAGTTGAATTGATTCCAAGGGCATATTGAAGAATTTTTGTTAGTAACGGGTTCTATTATGCCTCCAAAAAATAATTTCATACCCATTAAGCCCTCAGAAAGCTATACTATGACGCATGAGGAGGAAGAATTGCAATATGAGATATCAAAATTACGGTACCAAGTGTAACAAATTTCGATCTTACGAAGAGCAACCGAAGATGAAATAGATGGTTTAAAAACAAAATGGAGGCTAATTTGGATGGTTTGAAGGATAAAATAATAGCTAATATGGATGATAAATTAGTGGAAGATAACATCGAGCATCAACAACAAGTTCTCCAACTCTCAAAGGATAACCTAACTTTGGTGCAAAATCTAATAAAACAACAGGAAGATCAACATCATATCGAAAGAATTTATGAAGCAGTCATAGAAACAAGAAATCGACAAGTACGATCAATTTCAGAGTATCTCAGCAAGTGGAAGAACTTTCCTGTCGAAGATTTCACATGGGAGGATGAGAATTTTATACAGAAGCATCAATAAATAATCAAGCGTTGAGGACAACACTTGTTGAAGGAGAAGGGCATGTTAATTCCCTATATTAATAGTGTAGCCCCTTATTATGTTAGTGTAGCCCCCCTTATTGTTATTATTGTACCCATGTAACCCCCATATTGTTATTATTGTGCCCTTAAATTATTATTGTTAGGTCGACTAGGATTACATTGTGGCCCACTAGACTAAGAAGCCCACTAGACTACATTATGGCCCCATGGACTTTACATATAGAAAGGAGGTTTTGTAAATTGTATCATCCAAGAATTGTTCATTTATGTGATGTATTGGAGGTTGCCCCCTCGAAGTGGCTTATTTCTAAGGCGTTGATATCTCTTTTCTTCTATTTTTGGAGCTGGTTACACAACACATCCATTTGAGATTCAAACAGATGTTAGTGATTACGCCATGAGAGCAGTTCTCAGGCAGCAAGGTAAGCCCATTTCATTTCATTCTGAAATTTTTAATGGGGTTGTGACTAACTATCCCACTTATGACAAACAGTTATATGCATTGGTACAAAGTATACAGAAATGGAAACAATAGTATTTGATGGGGAAAGAGACCATTATCCATACTGACCTTCAACCATTGCAGTACTTACAATCACAATCAAAGTTGTAGCAATCAAGACATTTCATATTGATGGGATTTCTACAACAATTTCAGTTGGTTATCGGGTATAAAAAGGGAATTTACAATAAGTTATTTGATATGCTTTCTAGGCCCATTATAAATTCATCTATTATACTCAAGCACAATTATGTTTTTCATGGAAGTTACATTGAGAAATATGCATATGATAATGAATTTTGATATGTGTATGCAAGCTTGAGTCAAGGAAACCAAATTGAAGAGTTATATTACCATGTACATAACATTTTTTTGTATCACTTGGGAAAGTTATGTATTCCACAGGGAGAAAGAAACAGTATCATAAGGGAGGCGCACACTTCATTGATTATTTCACATTTCGGTGTAGGCAAGATGGTAGCGAATCTCCAAAGGCATTTTTATTGGCCACACATGTTTGATAGTGTATCTTGTTTTATTAGAGGATGTTATTTGTGTGCAATAAGCAAGCCTAGAAATAAGAAACTAGGATTTTACACTCCACTTTTGGTATCTTCACGTCCTTGGGAGAGTATCTCAATGGATTTTGGAGGAGGTCTTCCATTGTCAAGGAAAGGTAATGATTACTTGTATGTAGTTGTAGAAAGGTTCAGCAAAATGTGTATTTTGATGCCATGTAAAAATCAAATTAAAGTTGAACAAAAATCTCATCTTTTATTTCAAAATGTTTGGGTTAATTTTGTTCTTCCTACTTCTATTGTAAGTGATCTATATTCTTGATTTGTTGGGAAGTTTTGGTCAAAATTGTGGGACATGATGGACACTAAGTTGAAGAAGAGTACAGCCTTTCATCCACATACAGATGGTCAGACCGAGGTGGTTAACAGGACACTCATTCATATTCTTATAGGATATTGCAGTAAATATCCCAAGTTGTGGGATGAACAGTTGCATTACATTCAGCATGCATACAACATGGCAAAGCATTCTTCCACATGGCACATCACCATTTGAGGCATGTCTTGGGTACTTTCCAAGATCGCCATTGGATTTCATATTTGGGAAATATATTTCTATTTATGGACATAGCGACGTAGATAAAGAAAAGAAGTTCATTGAGAAAATTCAGTTGATGCATCACACAGTGCAAGAACAGCTTGAAAAGAGTCAAATCATCTACAAGGCAAGGCATGATAAACATAGTGTCGATCATAAATTCCAAGTTAGTGACGAAGTTTGGGTATAATTAGCAAAGAGAGACTTCAATGGGAAGGTAAAAATATTAAGCCAATCCATTATGGTCCTTTTAAAATTCTGGAAAAGATTGGTAACAATGCATTTAAGCTAGATTTTCCCCCTTATATGAAAATATAATATGTTGTTAATGTTAATAATTTGAGGATTTTTGAGCCTTATTTGATTGATGATCAAGGAGAGCATGTTCAACTACCATCAATAGATGATTTATCGCCATAATATCTTGATGAACTTCAGCAAGATCTCATACTTGACAAAAGAACCAGAACTTCAAGGAGAGGGAATGTCGAATACATTCGAGTAGGACTCAAGGGAAAAAATCCTTCTAAGGCCATATGGATGGAGATTGAGAAGGTGAGGAAACTGTACCCTCACTTTATGAACAATTGATAGTATATTTTGGGGTCCAAAAGGCTTCTAGTGGGGAGAAATGATCAAGTGCTCAGTGTTAAGCTGAAAAATCAAAGTGCTCAGAATCGATTGGAAACTGAACAACTGTGAAGTGCTTGTCGCCAGGAATTTGGTGCAATCTGTTTCATCCAAAACCGACTCTGTATGAGGAAGGTAGAACCTATTGTTCATTTTCCTAAACAGCTAAAAAATTTGTAGAAATGATAGAATGATGACATGGTAGCCTAGTCAGCAAAAAAAGAATATTATGGGAATATTCCCTCAATTCATCCAATGACACTATGACAAGTTTCACTTCAGGACTGGTTGCTAAGTTGGGTGATTTCCTGCATTTTCTTGGTGGTTGGGATGAGCCAAATTTGGGAAGAGGACATGTGGTGCGGCCAGGGTCTGCCACGTGCCCCCTCCCAAAGGCCTAATTTAAACTATGTTCAAAGTTCGGATTATATATATGGTGTGGAAAAATTTATGTCATAGGACAGGCAAAGGTCGGAGTCGACCCCGCGACCTCCCCTAAGAAAACACATCATCATACCAATATACCTGCATATCAGTCTTAACATAGTATTCCAACAAGTTTTATTTATATTAACACCGTTGGACAGGCAGACGGAGGAGGGGGGCAGCCCCGCGGACCATCCCCCTCACAATAAAACCACTGTGTTATGACAGTGGTGGGAGCGCTCAAAAAAGCGTGCTTAGCGCATTAAACCATCAATTAAACCATCTTATCAAAAATTAATCTATGCTTATATCATAATTAACCCACGCTTATCTTGGCGGCGGAGTCCGCCAAATTCGGCACTAACTCCAAAATTAGCGCAATTAACTGGATTTCTCTCTAGTTTTGGAGGATTTTTCTAGGCTTAAATTGAATGAGCTATAAATTTGCAAAATTCAACCATTTTTGGCTCAGAAAGAGTCTATCCTAGAAGATTTGGACATTCTGAACATGTTGTAGCAGGTTTTAGGAGTAGTAGAGGATTGTAAACAACACTTTTTCCATTTTGTGCTAATACATAGGCCCAAGCCATGGAATTCGAACCAAGGAGATGTAGCCCAGGAGGGGTTAACTCCTTCATCAAAATACTATGTTAATGGATCATTTGATGGTTTTTTATACATTTTATTGTTGTTCTTCAGTACTTTTTTTTAATGTTAAAATGTTCATGAATTTAACATAAAAATTGTCACAATTACCTGTTTAACACTCATAAACACCATAAGGTAACCTATGCACATGAATAAAATGATCAGAAATTGTTTATAAATATGAAAATGAAATTAGCACAGCAAAAATAAAATTCAGATTCATATCACTCTACCACTGTGGAAGAATCCTCATAGAATAGGTGCATCCTTTACATAGTCAGAAGTAGGCTTACTCGAGAAAAATTACAAAATGTGAACTCAATCTGGAGTCTCGACCCTGACCTAGCCAACCCAACCCAACTACACTACCTGCCTGACTTTCTCACTAGACCCCGACCGACCCGACCCCCAACTAACAAGCCCCACTAACTACAATACCATCCCTGAATCATCACCGGGCCTTAAATTATTACCGAGCGTCAACTAGCCTGACCCCCAACTAGTGGGTTTCGCCCTGACTAGCTCAGTTTCTTTCCTTTGGTCAGCCGCGAGCTCACCCTAAAATTCACCTCTTGGTCAACTCGCCTGAGTCACCCCCAACCTGGATGGTTCCATTGGCAAACTCAACCTGTGTAGTAATATTTTTGACTTAGTAAGATTAGATTAAACCATATCAAACCTTTCACATTTTGATTGCTTGCTAGATAATCAAGCATGATTTCGACGATATCAAGGATTAGACTTTGAGATCTTGCATACTTTTCTAGTGCACCTTGGCCATGAAATTCATAGATCGTTGCGCTCACGCTTCCAACTACATAATGTTAAAGTGTATAGAATCTTATTTCCAAAATTGGTTGGGACAATAATAAAGACTTATGTTTTTATCTTACCCAATAAAAAGCACAGATACGTGCATCTAAGTGCAATTCACAGGGAAATTAACCAACTCTCAATCAAAACATAAATATGCATTCCTTAAAATCACCACAGCTCACTATACGTAGAGCATATAATGCAATTAACAACAATTCATTCTAGAAAATTACATGCATCAACTTAATGAAATAAGCACATAGATTCACTTATCTCTTATACTCTTTCCATATACTTACCTCTTGAAATAGCATGGTTAGGTAGGGTTAGTCAAATATGACTCCACTAGTCAACTTACGTCGACTAGACAATACCAGTTGAAGAGACTCGAACTATAAAACTTACCTCAATTGGATAAGATCAGTTAAATCGACTCGACCTAGTCAACTTACCTCGACTAGACAAGACCAGTCGATTTACCTCAACTGGATAAGATCAATCAAATCTACTTGAACTAGTCTACTTGCCTTAACTAAAAAGACCAGTCGAATGAATCAAACTAGTGGAATTACCTCGAGTGAATAATATCAATTGAATCGACTCGACCCAGCCTACTTACCTTGACTAACAAGACCAATCGAACAACACAAACCAGTTAACCTACCTCAACTAGGTAATATTAATCGAATCGACTCAACCTAGTCTACTTACCTCAACTAACAAGACCAATCCAACAACCCATACCAATCGACTTACCTCGACGAGACCAATCATTAAAAATTTATATCTAGATCGATTAAATCAATTAATCAATGCTCTCAAACGATACAAGATCTAGTCTTTCCTCATCAGCTACATAGAGGTTAGCATTACACATTTACACCGAAGTCAATATTCCTCAACATAACATAGGTATTGAACAAACACATGAATTCAACTCATTCCTCAGAGGATACACAAGAAGCCAACATTCCCAATATTATAGGAAAAAAAATTCCATGCATTCAAAATTGTATTAAAATAGCCCAGTAAATATTCATATAGAATTCTCTAGCACATAAGGCATAAGAAACACTTATCTTATAATGAAAGATCTGACAACTAAGATTGGGACTCTAACTCTCCACCCAATGTTAGACAAGTTTCAACCAAATATTTCTTGTAGTTTTCACCACTGAACCATATTCCAGAGCTTGAGGAGTGCTTTGAGAGCAGCGAAGCAATGATATCAGATGAAACAGAGTGTTCCAAGGCTACACTACTTTCACTCACTAACTATTAAATTAATCAAATAAATACAGTGAACCGCTTCACTCGCATAAATCCATCTAATCGGGAAATTAAACCAATATCATCAACTAAAACAAGGTTACTCAAGGCTACACTACCTTCCTCGCTAGCTATTCAACAATTTCACATAAGGCAAGGAACACTTCCTTTTATACAGAGATACTTATAATACAAATCCCTAATTTCTTTGGGGATTTAGACACAAAGAGTCTCAATTAAGATGTGGAGAGAGATATATATAGTTAATGATAAGGATATTTTATAGCTATGTTACCTCCGAAGGAATAAGAGTGCACTCTTCAATAGCTTCTCAACAGAACTTCAACCTATGTTCTCAGCCCAACCCTATGGAACTACCATCAGGCATTATCAGTCAATTAGCCTGAGGTGACACCACCACTCAGAATTTCTCAACCAGCACAGTATCTAGTGGATTTATCAGCGTTGTAAGGCACAACCATTGCTCAATGATTATCAGCCAACAAGCCTTCTTGGTTTCTCAGTTGGACTATCAAATGAGTTTACTCTGTGATTATTAGCCAACAAGCCTCATGGGTTTCTCAGTTGTGCTATCATCAAAGCTTCTTTGTGATTATTAGCCAAAATTCCTTATGGATTTCTTAGTTGTGCTATCATTAGAGCTTCTTTGCGGTTTTCAGTTAACAAGCTTTATGGGTTTCTCAATTTTGATATCATCAAATCTTCTCTTCTCCCTAAAATTCTCTAATTTTGTGTATCCTTCTCTACCATCTATGTGAATAAGCTTGATCACCAGGATCCTCTCAGCCTCCCCTTATTTGCATGTGCATATGTGAATCGTGCATCATTATTCCCCCCTCCCCTCTTCTTGAGTGAGAGGAATAAAAATCCTCTCCCCCGTGAGAGTCCTCCCACTACACAATTGCAATCATCTACAATTCTGTGTGTAGCCCTTCTCTATCATATGTCCTTCCAGGTCGGTCACAGTGGTTCTACTTTTTTTGTGGTCATGGGGATGATGTTACACCAACTCCCCCTTTCGCTTCTTGTTGGTTGACTTCGAGTTGTCCCACTTTCTAACGAAGCCCATCCCTCTTGATTTTGTCCTCTTTGCGTTGTGAATTTATCCAAGGAAGGCATGGATCTTGCCTCCTCTTTTCTAGTTCAATTAATTATATAAATAGCCCCATTATGTCACCCTATTCGACTCATGATTGATGCCCATAACTACTTCCTTAAACTCCCAAGAAAAATCCTTCCTCAAACTCTAGAATCAATGTCCCTTTCTCTCAAACTTTTCAATTTTTTTGGTTAAATAACTAGAAGGAATTATTTACAATTTTTACAAGGTTAATTAACCCACAGGGATTTCATAATACCAAACTAGGGGGTGATGTGTGGAATGGAACTAAAAACCACTTACACATGGATTCTTGATCAAAACACCAAATTAAGCTAAAAATGTTTTACATGGGGATCCTTAATAGAAATAACTCAAGGAGTGTTTTACATCATTGACCAAAATAACCAATAATGTGCATTCAAAAAGTTTCTCGTTATCAATAGTTTCATGTAAATTATAACCCACATACCTCACCAATATGGATCCTTTATGGAAATCAAAATTTATTTGTCTACAATTAAATAATTAATTTTTTGACATAATCAATGTTACATTGGCATCTATGTCTTCATATCTAATTCATTGTTCTATTGAAAATGAATGGGAATACATATTTTGTTGGTATTTCATAAACCAACTCTCCACCAAGGACACAAATCAAACTTGCATGTAAGATTTCAAAAGAGAAATACATTCAATATTCAAATGTACATCATACAACTGTCCTAAATCTATTTAGAGTTTGAGTTTATATACTCTATTTTATCCCAAGTTTTAGTACTTAGCTCTTATTCAACCACATGTTTTGCACATCAATAATCAATACATATAGGCCAACGAGTGTATTAATAATCCTTGTCATTAAATCAATATGAAACCCTCTAACCATTCATAGAATTAAAAACAAAGGCTAGTTAATACATATTGGTTTGTAAATTTCTACCCATACCAACTTTTTGTAGGTGGATACTCACACGAGACAATCTAATTAAAGAAACTTTGACCTCCAATTAGCAATCAAATGAGATTGTCCATTCCAACTAGCATTCAATGGCTCTAGAAATTACAATCAACAAACCAAGGGAAATGTTTTGGGATTTGGATAAGGGATGCATTGCAACCAATGAAATAGCATTGTGGGTACCCGACAAAAATTACCTGCCAACGTTTCCAATTTAGGGGAGTGGAGATGTAATAGGCATATTCATTGGGAATAACTACTAATAAAACCATTAATTCATCTCTTATTGTATAAAGTGATTCAAGAAACCAAAAAATAGTCTTAAGATGGTTGTAATAAAATATATATACTTTTCAATAATTAGTGAATTGATTTGAATGGTGTAGCTAATCAGTTATCAAAATGATGAATTGCAGATGATGTAGCAAGTGACTAAGTTGCTCAAACGACAAAATTCACACCATTTTGACAATGTTTATTTGTCACTGAGATCAGTATATGTGTTGTTGTAGTAGAATGATACACTCTACATAGGAGTGTTATTGTACAAGTTCAAATAGAAAACTATTTGTTGGTGATATATAGAATCAGGGAATTCATTAATCCACGATTTATATATGCATTGAAATATATACACTATAAATTTACCAACCAAAGTAAGCACAAAACAACACTCACAATAAACATATTTTACCATATAAACTCAAATAGGAAAACCCAATATTCACTATGGATTTTATCATACTTAGGAAATTGATATAAAAGTGAGATACGCTAATTCTTTGTATTTTGAATCAGCAGCAAAATCATAGAAAGATTTAACTCAGAGACAAACTTTGATCTTCAAATGGGTTTTTCTTTCATTTGTTCCTATTATCTTTCATTTCCTCTCAAGCTCTCTTCCTTGGATCCTTTGTTTCCAGCAACCCTCTTTTAATAAAGTTGTCTTGAAAGTAATACCATCAATGTGTCTTTATTTTCCATATTGTTAACTTTTAGACAATTCAAATTTTTCCATAAATTTTATTGTATGGTTTAAATGTGAGGGACTACCAAGATCTGTTTTGGAATACTTCAATAAATAATATTTAAAGAAATAAAAAGTTACATAAGTAGATGCAATTAAGCATTCTGAAAATTGCCACATCCACCATGAGATAGGAAAAAGACCATAGAGAAACTGAGAATATATAGCCACAGTCCCGACACAAAAATATTTATGTCCATGTCCAAAGCCTCCCCATTATTGGAGAAAACGACCCAATAAATACCAGTTTTACAAAAAGGAAATTGTAACAACGTAACTGAATCAAAAATTATACATAAGCAAGTATCCAAAAAACCAGATAAGCTGATATATGATAAAAACTAGACAAATCAGATTCAGAAATTGCATAGTCGTTGGTCCGACACACGGACCCTTCCATCAATGATCTCAACCATACACCATACGACCAAATCTTGTTGAAGACCCTCCTTAGAAAGGAGGTCGGCTTCTATATTCTTCTCCTTGTAGATATGGCAAACAGTTATAAGATCAAAAGTCATTTTTAATTGGAAGATTTCTTCTATGAGTGGAATCAAAATATGATTTTTACATCTCTGTGTATTTTTTAACCAGTTTATAACATTCAAGGAATCACCAAAGATTTGCACTGAACCAATCCCCAAGCGTTTTAGCCATCACATAAGAAATTTCAAGGATAGTAATTCAGCATATTTATTTGTTCTCGATCTGATGCCCACTGAAGCTTTGAAAGTTATGCTTTCATTGATGTGTATAACTAGTCACGTCCCACACCTATGATGTGCATCATAGGCACCATCAAACTAAGCCCAAGGAATATCAGGTCTGATTTGTTCTTCAAGGATGATCATGGGGGTTTGAGATGGAGTAGAAATGGGAATAAGAGAAAAAATAGAAGCACATTCTGCTGCAATCGGAGAGGGTGAAGGTGTAAGGTCCTAGTAAATACCTTTGTTCCTTACTAACCAGATTCCCCAAGAGATGATCAAAGGGATATTTCTTAAGTTTTCATCTGAAGCTTAATTCCACCAGTTTTTCAATGCTTCCCCACAACTCTCCCCAATCCTCCCCAAAAGGCTCAGAGTGGTCTCCCAAATTTTTGTGATGAAGGGGCATCTTAAAAATAAATGGCTAACATATTCTTCAGATTTTTTGCACATAATACATGGCCATGTTTGTTTCGCTTCTGTAAATTGTCCCAAGTAGGCATTTTATTCTTTAGGATACACTAGGAGAATAATATTTTTTTTTGTTGGGATTTTCAGTTTCCATAACAGTTTGCACCACCAATCATGTACCCCCCATGCTCTTTTAGCCATCAAAAAAATATATCCAAATTTTTGGGAATATTGGCATGAAGAAGCATGTACCCAACGAAGATAATCTGGGCGATCCCTAATCCTGACATTTGTGCACTAAAGCTATCTTATGTATTTCTGCCACTCTTGTCCCCATTGTGGATCTAATTGAAGATCCTCTGCAGTTTTCCATCCCTGGTGCCAAATTGTTGAAGATTTGTCTTTTTCTATCTGATTCAGGAAAAAATAACCTTGGGCATTGATATAGTCCAGAATCTCACTTAAAAATGCAAAAGCCTAATTGCAACCCACCAAAGGGTCAATTCCTATTCTGAGCCTTTCTCCATTTCCTACCTGCCAAGCAATACCTTCTTCCATTCTACTGAAGGAGTCTATAGTTTCCTTCCATATCACTAATGCATTTAAATTTTTTGTGTCAGCCCTACGCATCCATTCATCAATAGAAACCAAATCGATGTATTTCCTTTTCACCACTGCAGTCCACAAATTATCCATTATTGACAGGTTCCACCCCGACCAATGACGATGAAAAAGGTTGGATATCCTTTATACCCCATCCTCCCTAGTCCTTTGGGCGAGAAATTTTGTCCCAAGCTACCCAAAGAAGAACCACATCCTCCTTTACTCCTGCCCATAGAAAGCGGCTAAACAATTTCCTTATTTTGGATAATATTCCTTCTAGAGCTCGGGTGAGAGAAATCCAATATACAAAAATAATAATAAGGATTGATTTAATCAGTACTAGTCTCCCAACTCTCGACTGCCACTTAAAGCCTCATAGTTTAATATGGTTCTCATTTTTTTTCCAACATCCAATTCCAGTCATGTTTCCTGTAGGAGTCGTGCTTTAAATGGAACCCCAAATATTTTAAATTGTCGCCCATAGATTTTTCTTCGAAGGGAGGAGTTGAAGTAATTTTTTCTACATCATTCATTGAGAATCCTTCGTGTGTTATTGAGGATTTCTGAACATTTATGCACATTCCATTAACCTCGAGGAACAAGTGCAGAGAGGACTTTAGTTGTTGAATATCATCCCTAGATCCATCACTGAAAAGTATGATGTCATCCAAAAACATCAAATGAGTAATAAGCAAATATGTTTCTACTTCAATTCCTTTTAAATCACCTCTTCGCTTAGCAACCAAGAGCAACTGACTTAGTCTTTCTGCTGCCAGTAAAAACAGAAGAGGAGATAGAGGGAAACCTTGTTTAAGCCCTCTCTGACTGTGTAAGAATGGTGAAGCAACCTTATTTATGAGCACATCAAAAGACACATTTGAAATGCAACCCATAACCCAATTGATGAAATTGATAGTAAAACCCATGTGAGTCATCAAGAGATGCAAGTATAACTAGCTAATCCTAGCATATGCATTTAAGAGATTGATTTTAATTATCATGCCTTTTATTTTTCTCTTCTTTCTACTGTGCATCGATTCCTAAGAAACTCCAATGGCTTCATGGCTCTGTCTGCCATCAAGGAACCCAAATTTTTCCTTAGATATATTTCTAGAAAGGATTGGCTTCAGGCGATTCGTTATAATCTTGGAAATGATTTTATAGATGCAGTTACAGAGGGATATAGGCCTGAACTCCTCAAAAGATCCAGGATCATCATATTTCTGAATAAAAGGTTAGAAAATTTGAATTGAATGGCTCATGAATGTAACCCTTGATTGTGGACTCTTCCACCACCCCTAAAATCTCTTCCCTTATTAAATCAAAGAAATGTTGGAAGAATTCCACTGTCCATCCATCAGGCCCTGGACTCTTATCTCTTTGCATGGATTTAAGAACACCTTCGACTTCTCCTTTAGACATAGGATCCATTAGCATCTCATTTTCGTCCTCCTTTGTGTACCTAGGGAAGAGCTGAGCCACCTTAATGACCTTGGCGATTGTAGTTTCCTCTGGAGCTCTGAACAAATTTTTTAAATGATCTTTTCCCAAGGTTTCCATCTTGGTAAATGATTTTTCCCTTCCCTTGTTTTCTCGGTTCATTTCCCAAATGGTGTTGATTTTTTCCCTTCCCTTTTCATAATTCTGAAATAATTTTGTGTTCTCATCCCCGGTTGAAAGCCAAATAGCTTGGATTTTGATTCTCCATTTTTCTTCAATATAATTTAGAATCTTCCTCCTTCCAGTATCCAACTGTTTTACCCTTTCTCTCTTCTCCTCTGTCTCATACCCATCCACTTCTAGGCTTTCCAAAGCTTCCATTTCCTCCCCAATATGATTTAATTTAGCTTCATCCCTAATCTTTTTTTCTTTAGCCCATATTATAGTTTCCAGTTTCAATCTTTTTAAGTTTTCCATGAAAGACTGTGTAGAGGATATATCCTTGGTCTGATCCAACGGCCTCTAAGTGTCTTTGAATAATATGATGAAACTGGATTCTTTGAGCCAACCAGGGTTGAATTTGAAAGGAGAGTTAAGCTTCCTATTGGACCCTTTCAGCTCTAGTATAATGGGGAAGTGATCTAATTCCTCTCTTGATCCAACCCATTGACTGAAAGAGAGAATTTTATTTACAAAATCATCATTCAATAGGAAGCGGTCCAATCTATTTGCCACCCTAGATTCCCCCACTCTTTTTTTCCTCCATTTAGGGTTATATTTTATCAATTTTATGCCTATAAGTCACCGAGTCCGAAGCTTATTCAAGAAGTAGTCAACCAGTGGGTCAGCTTGATCCTGGGGACCCCAAAGTCTTGGACAACCCCAAGGAGAATTTGAGGCCACCCTCCACCACCAAATTGGGGGCTTTCATTAAGGATTTAGAAAAAATGTCGTTCCAAAATGATACCATGTCCTGACACGGACCATAGATATTGACGAGTAAACCTCAACCCCCAACACCAGTTGTGAGCCCAAAGAAATTTTCATCTTCAAACTACTGTCTTTGAAACCCAGAGCTAGAACCCTTGATCTTCCTTTCGCATTAGCAGTCACAAAAGTCCAACCTAGCATCATTTTCCTAAGGGAGGTCATCACCGCTTCACTAGGTCCAAGAGTTTCTTGAAGCATAATAACATGAGGACAATATTTTTAAAAGGATCTTTTAAAGCTAGCTTCTTCTAGTTGCTAGAAAACCCACAATAGTTAAAAGACAAATGGATCATTTGGTAACCATGACAAGGGCCTACGTTTCTCCAAGTGACCCTTTAAGGGATAATTGTTTTCCATCAAAAATGTCTAATTTTTTTTAAGTTGTACCTTAGATAAGTCAGACTTCCTTCCTCTGGTTTTCTGGGTCATAGTGGGTTCTCGAATTCTCCCCATCCCTCCTATAGGATCTAAAGACAGAGCCCTCTTTTCTCATGGACATAAATTGTAGGTAGGTTTCTCAAGAGATAGGGTCGGGATGGATGGAGGTAATAATGTTGTCCATGGCAAGAGACATACTGCTTATAAACGGAGTATCAGTCATAGGATGCCTAGAGGGACTAGGCATAGGAAAAACATATATCAAATATTGAAGAGATTCATGTAAAGAGGATAAGGGAGGAGAAAAAGTACCTGTCAAGAGGGGCATCGATTCAATTATTCCAATCTCATCCTGGACTTCAAGAAGATGTTCCTGCTCTTGCATAATATGTGTCCCCGGCCTCTCAATTTGGTCTTGAACATCCATCGGCACCTGTTCCCCATCCTGTTGAGGCTCAACCCCTTCCATATGTACATTCACCTCCTCTTCAACCTGTGGTCGACCCTCATTCCCAAAATCACCCAAATGGACAATCCCGAGCTAGATGTCCATGTTTGTGGCACCTATGACACCTAAAGAGTAGGTGCTCATAACCAATAATTTGACAATAAGAATAACCTTGAAGTTGAAGTTGGATTTCATTTGCCAGTCCCTCCTCTTATCACTCAAAAAATTTCAAAACATCATTGTGTCAACTCTGTTTTTTATCATGGTCTCAAAATGGGTTTGAAAGTCATTTTAGGTTTTGGTTTAGGGTAGGTTAGAGTTTTTATAAATTTAAAAGTCACCATTGAATTCAAATAAAGTCTTTAGAGGCCCATTTCATGATCAAATACTCACATTTTCCATTTAGGGGTCATTCCATAAGGTTTCAGGTTAAATTTCTGTAATTAGCAAAGAATCCTATGTTTCGTAGAGCTGCTAGTTCAAAAAAGAGGATTTGCGCTACAAAAGCGTTGATACTTTCATAGCGTAAACTGCGAAAAATACACTATGGGTGCTACGAAAGCATGGTTTCTTAACCATCTTGTCAATTAAGCCAAAATATTTCAAAATCCATTGGGGAATGATAGGATAGGGGTATGGCGAGTCGGTTAGGGATCAAATTCAATGTACTTACCTGTCTTATAGTCATCATTGTCATGATAGGGCATGATTGAAGCATCATTCAATTACGAGATGACACCTTAAATTAAATTCTTGCCTAATTTGGTCAATCTCGTTTTCATTTGCTTCCATAGAAGTGTCTAAGCTGTGAAGTTGTCAAGCTAAGCCTTTGGGTGTTCTATACAAAGGCTATATTCCATATTCTCAAGAGAGGTTGTTCCATAATCAAGCGAGACTAATCATATATTCAAGTGAGGTTGTTTTACAGATTCAAGAGAAGCTGACAGGTTTTTCTAAAGAAGCATGGCAGAGGAGAAGAAAGTCCACAAAGGGAGAAATTTCTTAAGAAAAATGTGAAGGCTATAATTGAAGATCAAACAGTGATGGAGACTTTTAGAAAAGCAGGTTGTCTCCAGTTTTGTGAAAAGCTGCAGGGTTGCCACACTCAGGTGTCTAAAGAATTTTCCTTACACTTCAGTGGAACAACTACTAAGATTGGGATGTTAAATGTGCCAGTTACTCCTGAGATCATTGCTTCTGTGACAAAAATACAAAGGGGGCAAGAGACTTAGTTTAAAGGTTTTAAGTTTTACATGGAACCATGCAATGAATTCATGAAACCTGAGTATGCAGATATGGACCTGAATAATGCAATACCTAGAAGTTGTATCAAAGACACCTATGCCAAGCTTTTGTTCAATATTCAAAGATAATTTACATGTGAAGGCGGGTACCATAAATTTTATACTTATCATTTCAAGCTACTTCTGCATTTCACAAGTATGATATCACTAGATTTTCCCTTCTACTTGCATAGGAACCTTGCCAAAATGTCTGATAAAGTACAATCCAATTCTGATGGTTGTGAAACATCTTTGTTTCACCATGGTTTGATAAATTTATTGGTGTTGAATGAGCTTCAGAAAATAAGCAGGGATCGGTCTTCTTTTTTGTTTATGAATGGTTTTAAATTGGAAAACTTAACCCCAGCAAGAAACCCTAAACCTAAAGGAACTCCTTCAATACTAGTAGCGGACTCTAGTCAGCCTGTGGTTGTAAAGTCAAAGAGGTTTGTAAAGTTGAAACCAAGGAAACAAGTTTAGGAAAGGACAGAGAAGACACAAGTTCTTGTTGCAACAACTCCATCACCTGCAAAATAGAGGTCAAAAACTGTCAAAGAGAAAAAAAGAAACAAGTTTCCAGCAAGCAGGAAATCAAGAGAATGACAAGAAGCCAAGCAGTGGAATCAAAGGGAAAAATAGTTGTTTCAGGTACAGAGGACAGCCCAGTAATTAAAGGAAATTTAGATGACATTCTTCATGCAATTTATATAGAAGAGACACCCATCATGCAAGTTGATTTCATTGGAGTAGATGAAAACAAACAGAAAAAGGATAAGTTAGCTAAGAAACTTGAATTTGAGGGTGAAAATGCAGCCTTCATCTTTCAAGCAAGGAAGCCTTTAACTAGGCATGCTAAGAAGCTCAAGGAAGGCAGCAAGGAGGTCCAATAAACTTTTGAAACAGCCAAAGTCCCTAAAGAGGTGGTTGATTTCTCATCACCAATAGTGGAGCATGCAGCCAGCAAGACAATGAAGGGAAAATAACACATGACAGAGTGTCAACATCTTGAGGAGATATTGAAGCTAGAAAACCAAGATATTTCAATGATGAAAAAGAGGGCCAGAAAGCATAGTGTTGAAAAAACAGAGTTCAAAATAATGAAGGCACTTTTGGAAGGTCAAACTATTTCTAGGTATGAAATTCCAAACAGTGCAGAACGGGTTTTTACATGGACAGTTCCAGCCATCAAGGAAGCAAAGTTTGTCAGAGTGATCAATACTCACTTGAGAGCCAGTAATAGAATACTAAGAAACCAAGTGGAGGATTTGGAGCTACAGTTGACACTGACTCAGGATGAACTAAAAAACAAAGGTGCAGAATGACAAATTATTAAAAATTCAAAGGCTAAATCAAAGGGAAAATGAAGAACAAATCTCATGAAATTTGGGTTTTTAGTTCATAGGAATGTTTGTTTTCATTAAAACAGTAGTATTCTAAAGTTTTGGTACATTTTTTGTTTGAATTTTGAATAATTTGAACAAAAATGCTCACTCAGCAGTTTCGTAGCACAAACAGTGCAAAAAGGGTGAAAAGTGCTATGAAACTGCTATAGCAGTGTTTTTCACCCTTTCTCATAAATTTTTGGAGGGAAAATGTGTATATTATGACCTGAAATTGCTAGGGAAGTTGTGTTAAGTGAATATGAAGATAACCCTGGAGGAAAGAAACCAAATTTTTGAAGGCAAATGGGTTAAAAGACTACGCTACGAAAAGTGCGACGAAACTGTGATGTTTTCGTAGCGCGGGTCTGTTTCTGCTATTTTGGATAGTTTGATGGTGATTTTGTATAGCTGGAACTTAAGGATGATTTTGAGCATATTTTATTTCAGTTCCTAATAGCAAATAAGCTCAAAGTCATGGGTTCATAGTGGTCAGAGTGTCTCAAGAACACAAAGAATCCTAAGCCTAGAAAACAGGGGACAGTTTCCTAGTTTGCAAGAGATCAGCATTAAGGTCATAAAGTGTTGGATCTTATCATCTGGATTCGACCCTATGGGAATGTAGTTGGAAAATGATGTAATCTAGTTTAGATAAGGTTGTTATGAGTATATTTAAGGAGTTTGAGTCCTATTTGTAATAGGACTGTTCATTAGGTTTGCAATTGTCATTTTGTAATAAATACCATGTCACATGGTTAGGCAAGGTGTCAAAAAGTAGGAATTCGATGTATCTAGCTCAAGATAAGGTTATCCTATGTTGTAAATGATCTATAAAGATGAAGAATTCGAAATGCTAAGGGTTGGACATTTTTTAGCAAAAAGATTGTGTTTATTGTAAGTAACTGGTTTTCAGCTTAATACAGAGTTTTCTACTTAGCCAACTCAAGATTCATAAATAGTTCTAGTGTGTTCTTGTTCTAATGGCATCATTTTACTATCTTATTGCAGTGGTGTTTGCTTATGTTACTCAGAATTCATCATTGATGCTCTGACTTCCTTCATAGGAAAAATGACTATGTGTTTTACAGTTTCACATGTGTTTCTTAGGACTAGAAATCTGATATGCCTTGACTTCCATGTTGAGTAGATTGTTTTGTTTTACTGAAGCTATTTTGACTCCATAAGCCCAATGTGCACTTGATAATATGATTTACAACCAATTTCCATCATTTATCTACTTATTACCCCACATAGAGTTAGCCATCTATATTTCTATCAAAAGTCATTAACCCTTGAGAGAGCCCTCTCAGGTTGAGGAGGTTAAGCCTCAATCAAAAGATTGGTTTGAAACAGTTACATAAGATTGATTTGATTGGCATCCTATCAGGTCTTATTTTGTGATAACTTTTTGGTGTGTCTGCCAGGAGCCTGAAGATTATACTTTCCCGAGATTTTGAAGTTGAACTTCTAAAGGTAGCAAGAGCTCAAAAAGATTTTCGAGGCTGCATCTACCTTGGTGACTCCATTTAAAGTTTATATGATTAAAGGTGGCTTCGAGAAGGATATACACGAGGAGTAATCCTAACCCAGATCCACCTACCATCATGGACAATCCAAACACCGTTTCCAGAGGCAGTAAAGGCATTTCTGAAATATCAGGTACTCCATCACATTCAAAATCCTTGTCCTTTGAAATTTTAAGAAGTCCTGAAAATAAAAGAGTTGATGATAAAATTCAGGAGGTTTTGTTTAGATCAGAAAGTGAAAAGGAACTAATTGAAATTATCTTAGACTTTCATAAGAGAGGAATTGACACCTCAGCTCTAGTAACACAGGAAGACAAAGAAGAGTTTTGGGAAGTTGTTACTTCTGAGTTGTTGTTGGAAAAATATTATTTAGATAAATTCAAAGAGCTTGACCCTTTTGAAGTATTGTTGAAAATTAAAGTTGGTTTGCCCCTTCCAAATTGGAGTTCAATTATCAGTGAACCACAAAGACCAAATAGTCCTCCTCATAGCAGTTTTTCATCCTCTATTTCTGCCATCCCTAAAGCTACTACAGTCCCTTTAACCATGGTTGGAAATGTACCTCCTCCACCTATTGCACCTACTAGATATGCCCCTCTTGTTCTTCCAGCTATCTTACATGATCTCCCTAGAAAATATGATGCTAGAATAAAAACTTAGGGAAGTGATGAAGACATTACAGCATAGGAACATGTGGATCAATTTAATGATTTTATAGATAGGGAGGAGGTTGATGATGAAGATGTTAAGTTGAGGTTGTTTGCTCAGATTTTTACTGGTGAGGTTAGAAAGTGGTATAAATCCCTTACTCCTAGAAGTATTCATAATTGGAATGAGTTTGAAGATGTTTTTCTGAGAAAATGGGGAAATAGAACTAATCCAGTACAAGCCCTCACTAAGTATAGTACTTTGAAGAGAGCAGCTGATGAGTCTGTTCAAAACTTTTCAAAAAGGTTTAATAAAGTGTTAGACTCTATTCCTTCTCATTTGAAACCACCACAAGCCTTATCTCAAATGAGGTATGTTGAAGCTTTTGACTATGATTTTTCCATACTGCTGAGAGAAAGGGAATCCCCTTCACTTGTTGAAATGCAAAGTGATGCAGTGAAGGTGGAAGTTAACTTGATAGTAGCCAAAAATTCAAAAATGGGTAAGACTAAGTTGAAAGAAGAAGAGAAGCCTTCCTCCTCTACCTCTCAGGATAAGCTGGATTTAATGATGAAAATAATGGAAAAGTTGATGGATATATTAGCCCTTAGGAATACCTCTGCTCCTCTTGCACAACATGAACCTCAATTCAGAAACCCTCAGTTCAGGAGACCTCATAATCATCAAAGGCCAAGGGAAAACATAAATCAACAGCTTGATCCTCCATTGAGACCTCCTTTCCAGCAGAATTTGGTTGATGAGGAAGATGATCCTGAAGTTCCTGAGGAGTCTATTCATTTTTTTGATGAAGACATGTCAGGAATTTTCTTGACTAAAGAAGAGCATGATAAATCAGATCAAAACAATCATGAAGAGGAAACATCATACTATCTAAAGGGGTATCAACATGCTATTTTCGAGATGTGAAAACAATATAATCTCAAAAATAGGAATGTGCCTATCATTGCATACAAAACACAGCCTAAGAAGGATACACCTAAGGTTGCTGATGGCAAGGAGGATGCTCCTAAGGTCGCTGAAGGTAAGAAAGATACACCAGTTGTTCCTCCTATCAAAGAAGCTGAAAAATCTATTTCCGTTTTCAACCTTGAGAATGAAATTTCTAAGATTAAAATATCAGTTCCTTTTGGTGAGATTCTCAAGGTAGATGAATATAGAAGAAAGATTGTTAAAATTTTAAATTCACAACCAGGAGCTACTAATATATTGAATGTGTTAGAAGATCATCCAACCATATATTTGGGTCCAAGACTAGAAGATGAACAGAATGAGGAGGTCCCTCCTTTTTATGTGAGCCTTAGCATTCATGACATGACATTACATAATGCTATGTTGGATTCAGGGGCCTCTCATAATATTATGCCCAAAGTAATCATGGAAAGGATGGGGTTAGAAATAACTAGGCCATATAAAGACTTGTTTTCTTTCAATTCGAAAAGATTTCAATGCATTGGTTTAATAAAGGATGTTGTTGTTGGTCTAACATAAGTTCCTGCTAAGACTGTAGTCATGGATATCATAGTAGCAGACATTCCACCAAAGTTTGGTATGCTATTGTCAAGGTCATGGGCAGCGAAAATTAAAGGTACAATGCAAATGGATCTTAATTATGCTACCATTCCTGTTTTTGGGGAGCAAAGAAGATTATATCAAAAGACAAGAATGGCCTACATGGTGAGTAGTAAAGACAAACCCCAAAATTTCCCAATTTATGCTCTTGATACTGAACTTGGTTCTGTTATTCTTTTCAATGATTTGACTAATGAATCAGAGGAAGAGAGGAAAGCAAAAATCAGAATTCCAAAATTCAGCAGTCTGAAAATCAGCAAACATAAGATCAGCAAGTCAGCAATAAGGAGGTGGAAGGTTGGTGGTCATTGCATTTTGATGGATCAGCAGGCAGAGAAGGAGCAGGATCAGGGATTTGGATTAAAAATCCAAGTGATGAGAGTAAGTTATTTTCCTATAAACTAAACTTTGATTGCACAAACAACATGGCTGAGTATGAATCCTTGATTTTGGGTCTAGAAGTTTTGAAAAGAATGAATGCTCAAAACATTTATGTTTTTGGAGACTCAGAATTAGTCATTAAAAATGTTGAAGGTGTTTATCAAACAAAAGATACAAGGATGAGAGCATATAGGAATTTGGTTTTGGACATGTTAGAAAACTTTCAAGCCTATACATTCATGGTCAAAACTAGAGAAAAAAACTCCATTGCTGATTCCCTTGTTGTCTCTACCAATCTTCTCATCATTCCTATGCATTCCACAGAAAAATATGAGGTTGAGATTCGCCATAGACCAGCTATCCCTGATAGTATTACTCATTGGCAAGTTTTTGAGGATGATCAATAGGTGAAGAACTTTATTGAGCTGAAAGAAGAATTTGAAAATATACAAGTAGATCAGCAAAATATGTTGGCTGAATCTAAAGGGAATTCTGAAGTTTTGCAATTAAAGAAAAATTCCATACCAAAGGGATTATACCTCTAGAAAAACTTTTTGATCAGAATGATGTTTTTAAATCCCCTAAGTTACAAGCTGATGATGAAAAAGTTGAGAGTTGTAACCTTGGTACAATAGCTATGCCCAAAATGATTAAACTTTCAAAGTTTCTTTCAGCTGATATGAAGTTTAAGTATGTCGAAATGATGAAGAGATTCATTGATGTCTTTGCTTGGAAATATGCTGATTTGAAAGAATATGATCCCACCATTATTGAGCATATTATTCCCATAAAAGAAAATGAAAAGCCCTTCAAGCAGAAGTTGAGGAGGATCAATCTACTTCTCATGCCATTGATTGAGAAGGAGGTCAAAAAACTCTTTGATGCTAAAATCATTGTCCCAATGAAATTTTCAAATTTTCTTGTGAACTTGGTCCCAGTTAGGAAAAAGAGTGGGGAAATCAGAATATGTATTGACTTCAGAAATTTGAATAAAACCTCCCTGAAGGACAATTATCCCCTCCCAAAGATGGACCAGATTTTGCAAACTATTGTTAGTTCTCAGAGAATGTCGATGCTTGATGGTTTTTCAGGTTATAATCAGATCCTTATACATCCTGATGATCAAGAAAAAACAGCCTTTACTACGCCATGGAGCACTTTCATGTACACCAAGATGCCATTTGGTCTCATGAATGCAGGAGCTACCTTTCAGAGGGCAATGGACATTACAATTTCTAAAGAGAAGGACAAGATGGTGGTTGTCTATCTTGATGACATAACAGTCTTCTCAAGGAGGGAAGAAGATCACTTGAAACACCTAGAAGGAATTCTGCTAAGATGTAGAAGGTTTGGCATCTCTCTAAATCCCACCAAGAGTATTTTTGCTTTAACTTCAGGTAAATTACTTGGGCATATAATTTATAAAGATGGGATTAAGATTGATCCAAGCAGGGTCAATGCAATTCAGAAGGTGGATTTGCCAAGAAGTAGGAAGGAGATTCATCTTTCCTTGGAAAGGTAAATTTTGTAAGGTGATTTATTCCTAATTTTGCTAAGATTGTGAAGGACATAACAAGGATGGTGAAGAAGGGAGTTGACATTAAGTGGATAGTAGAAGAAAGACACTCATTTGAGGAAATCAAAAGGGCACTCACACAAGCACCAGTATTGATCAGTCCAGATTTCTCAAAGGAATTTCTGGTTTTTAATTTTGCATTAGAGAATACTATCGTTGGAGTTCTACTACAAAAGGGACAACAAGGTATTAAGAAGCCAATTTCTTTCTTTAGTAGAACATTAGCCAATTCTGAGCTGAAGTATAATATCTTAGAGAATCAGGCCTATGCCTTGGCGAAGGCTATCAAAGATTTCAGAATTTATATTCTGCATTCTCATATTGTAGCGTTTGTTCCTAATATTGTTGTGAAAGACATCCTCACTCAAGTCGACCCTGATGGTAAAAGGGGGAAATGGATTGCCAAATTGCTAGAGTATGATATAGATATTAAGCCAACAAAATTGGTCAAAGGGCAAGGCTTAGCAAAGCTGATGGTGTAGTCAAACTTTGACTGTCTTGACATAAATTTGATTGCAGAAATATCAGAAATTTCAGATGATGAAGAGGAACTAGTTCCTATTGAAGAAAAATACATCACTTCAGATTGGTACAAGGAGGTTGTTTTTGTCCTACAGCACAATAAAGCACCTGCTGATCTAATAAAGTCCAAAGCAAGGTTTTTTAAGCTGAAATCTTTGAGATATTTTATTTTTGACATAAATCTGTTTGGGAAGGATACTGGCGGAATTTTGTTGAATTTTTTGCTGGAAGAGAACGCTGATAAAGTAATTGAGGAGTTCCACAAAGGAGATTGTGGAGGTCACCATTATTGGAAGGCGACAGTGAACAAGATTTTAAGATCAGGGTATTATTGGCCTACCATGTTTAAGGATGTCTACAAGAGGATTGCCGCTTGCCATGAATGCGAGATTTTCGAGGGTAAGAAGAAGCTTGTACCTTTACCTTTGATGCTTATCTATGTAGAAGCACCATTTCAGCAGTTGGGGCTAGATTTTATTGGGGAGATTCATCCATCATCATCAGGACAGCATCGCTAGATTCTTACATCGACTGATTACTTCACCAAATGGATTGAAGCAATCCCAACTAGGCAAGCAAATGATTCTATGATTATTTCTTTCTTAGAAAATAATACCTTGTCTAGGTTTGGTTTCCCCATGAAGATCATAACTGATAATGCAAAGGCATTTAAGTCTAAGAAGCTGATCAATTTATGTCATCAATATCATATTACTCTTGGGCATTCGACTGCATACTATCCGCAAGGGAATGGTCTTGCTGAGTCTTCCAACAAGAGTCTTGTGAGGATCATTAAAAAAGTGTTGCAGGAGAATAAGAAGGCTTGGCATTTGAAACTGAAGTATGCCTTATGGGTTGATAGGATATGCACAAAGAGGTCAATTGGAACTTCACCATATGAATTGGTATATGGCGCTGAGGCTATTTTTCCTACATCACTAGGGGTACCTGTCATGAAGTTGATTCAAGGGCTAGAAGAGGAACCAAATGCAGTCCAGAGGAGAATTAATCAATTGATAGCTCTGCAAGAGAAGAGGAATGAGGTTTATAAAAGCAATCAGCAATCTCAAAACAGAATCAAGAGGACATTTGATAAAAATATAAAGGAAGAAAGTTTTCAAATTCAAGATGAAGTGTTGAAATGGGAGGCTAGAATTGAAGAGAAAGGCAAACATGGTAAGTTTGAGAACTTATGGAAAGGTCCTTTCAAGATAGCACCTTTTCATGGAAACAATACTTACATACTGCAGGAAATGGATGGAAAATCATATGTTGGAGGACCTATCAATGTATGGTTTTTGAAGCATTATTCTTCCTAAAATCTGATTGATTATTCATGTCATTGTACATATTCCATTTTATGAGTTTTTCTGCTAATAATGACAAGCTAAACCAGCAAGCTTGAGCCCGAGGTGAAGGTCATTAGAGCTTGAGGAGGAAGCTTGGCAATTTCAAATTTTTTCTGTTTTGGTCAAGAAAATGGATAGCGGCACTGGAACCACTGGTTCTTAGTGTACCACAGGGGCACACTATCCCAAGTGGAGCCACTGTTATCACTCAAAAAATTTCAAAACATCATTGTGTCCACTCTATTTTTTATCATGGTCTCAAAATGGGTTTGAAAGTCATTTTAGGTTTTGGTTTAGGGTAGGCTAGAGTTTTTATAAATTTAAAAGTCACCATTGAATTCAAATAAAGTCTTTAGAGGTCCATTCCATGATCAAATACTCACATTTTCCATTTAGGAGTCATTCCATAAGGTTTTGGGTTAAATTTTTGTAATTAGCCAAGAATCCTTCGTTTCGTAGCGCCACTAGTTCAAAAAACAGGATTTGCGCTATGAAAGCACTGATACTTTCATAGTGCAAACTACGAAAAATACACTGTGGGTGCTACAAAAGTGCGGTTTCTTAACCATCTTGGCAATTAAGCCAAAATCTATCAAAATTTGTTGGGGAATGATAGGATAGGGGTATGGAAAGTTAGTTAGGGATCAGATTCAATGTACTTACCTGTCTTACAGTCATCATTGTCATGATAGGGCATGAGTGAAGCATCATTCAGTTATGAGATGACACCTTAAATTCAAATTCTTGCCTAATTTGGTCATTCTTGTTTTCATTTGCTTCCATACATGTGTCTAAGCTCTGAAGTTGTCAAGCTAAGCCTGTGGGTGTTCTATAAAAAGGCTATCTTCCATATTCTCAAGCGAGGTTGTTCCATAATCAAGCGAGGTTGTTTTACATATTCAAGAGAAGCTGACAGGTTTTTCTAAAGAAGCATGGCAGAGGAGAAGAAATTCCACAGAGGAGAACATTGCTTAAGATATGAGCCTGAAAATGTGAAGGCTATAATTGAAGATAAAACAGTGGTGGAGGCTTTTAGCAAAGTAGGTTGTCTTCAGTTTTGTGAAAATTTGCAGGGTTTCCACACTCAGGTGTCTAAATAATTTTCCTTACACTTCAGTGGAACAACTACTAATATTGGGATGTTAAATGTGCCAGTTACTCCTAAGATCATTGCTTCTGTGACAGAAATACAAAGGGGGCAAGAGACTTAGTTTAAAGGTTTTAAGTTTGACATGGAACCATGCAAGGAATTCATGAAACCTAAGTATGAAGATATGGACCTGAATAATGCAATACCTAGAAGCTGTATCAAAGACACCTATGCCAAGCTGATGTTTAACATTCAAGGATAATTTACATGTGAAGGCAGTTACCATAAATTTTATACTTATCATTTCAAGTTAATTTTGCATTTCACGAGTATTATATCACTAGATTTTCCCTTCTACTTCCATAGAAGCCTTGCCAAAATGTCTGATAAAGTACAAGCCAAGTCTAATGGTTGTGAAACATCTTTGTTTCACCATGGTTTGATAAATTTATTGGTGTTGAATGAGCTTCATAAAATAAGCAGGGATTGGTCTTCTTTTTTGTTTATGAATGGTTTTGAATTTGAAAACATAACCCCAGCAAGAAACCCTAAACCTAAAGGAACTCCTTCAATACCAGTAGCAGAGTCTAGTCAGCCTGTGGTTGTAAAGTCAAAGAGGTTTGTAAAGTTGAAACCAAGGAAACAAGTTGAGGAAAGGATAGAGAAGACAATTTCTTGTTGTAGAAACTCTATCACCTTCAAAACAGAGGTCAAAAAGTGTCAAAGAGGCAAAATAGAAACAAGTTGCCAGCAAGCAGGAAATCAAGAGAATGAGAAGAAGCCAAGCAGTAGCATCAAAGGGAAAAACAGTTGTTTCGGGTATGGAGGACAGCCCAGTAATTAAAGTAAATTTAGATGACATTCTTCATGCAGTTGATATAGAAGAGACACCATCATGCAAGTTGATTTCATTGGAGTAGATGAACACAAACATAAAAAGGATAAGTCAGCTAAGAAACTTGAATTTGAGGTGAAAATGTTGCCTTTATCTTTCAGGCAAGGAAGCCTTTAACTAGGCATGCTAAGAAGATCAAGGAAGGCAGCAAGGAGGTCCAAGAAACTGTTGAAACAGCCAAAGTCCCTGAAGAGGTGGTTGATCTCTCATCACCAATAGTGGAGCATGCAGCCAGCAAGACAATGAATGGAAAAGAACACATGACGGGGTGTCAACATCTTGAGGAGACATTGAAGCTAGCAAACCAAGAGATTGCAATGATGAAAAAGAGGGCCAGAAAGCATAGTGTTGAAAAAACAGAGTTCAAAATAATGAAGGCACTTTGGGAAGGTCAAACTGTTTCTAGGACTGAAATTCCAAATAGTGCAAAACAGTTTTTTACATGGACAGTGCCAGCCATCAAGGAAGCAAAGTTTGTCAGAGTGATCAATACTCACTTGGGAGCTAGTAATAGAAGACTAAGAAACCAAGTGGAGGATTTGGAGCTACAGCTGAAACTGACTCAGGACGAACTAAAAAACAAAGGTGCAGAATGACAAATTATTAAAAAGTCAAAGGCTAAATCAAAGGGAAAATGAAGAATAAATCTCATGAAATTTGGGTTTTTAGTTCATATCACTATTTGTTTTGATTAAACCAATGGTATTTTGAATTTTTGGTACATTTTTTGTTTGAATTTTGAAGAAATTTGGACAAAACTGCTCACAAAACAGTTTCGTAGCATAAACAGTGCAAAAAGGGTGAAAAGCGCTACGAAATTGTTGTAGCAGCGTTTTTCACCCTTTCTCATAAATTTTTGGAGGGAAAATGTGTATATTATGACCTGAAATTGCTAAGGAAGTTGTGTTAAGTGAATATGAAGATAACCTTGGAGGAAAGAAACCAAAGTTTTGAAGGCAAATGGGTTAAAATACTGCGCTACAAAAAGCGCTACGAAACTGTGATGTTTTCGTAGCGCAGGTCTATTTCTGCTATTTTCGACAGTTTGATGGTGATTTTGTACAGCTAGCACTTAAGAATGATTTTGAGCATATGTTATTTCAGTTCCTGACTGCAAATAACCTCAAAGTCATGGGTTCATAGTGGTCAGAGTGTCTCAAGAACGCAAAGAATCCTAAGCCTAGAAAACAAGGGACAGTTTCCTAGTTTGTAGGATATCAGCATTAAGGTCATAAAGTGTTGCAGCTTATCATCTAGATTCGACCCTATGAGAATACAGTTGGAAAATGATGTAATCTAGTTTAGATAAGGTTGTTATGAGTATAGTTAAGGAGTTTGAGTCATATTTGTAATAGGACTGTTCATTAGGTTTGCAGCTATCATTTTGTAATAAATACCATGTCACATGGTTAGGCAAGGTATCAAAAAGTAGGAATTCGATGTATCTAGCTCAGGATAAGGTTATCCTATGTTGTAAATGAACTATAAAGATGAAGAAGACGAAATGCTAAGGGTTGGACATTTTTTAGCAAAAGGACTGTGTTTATTGTAAGTATTTGGTTTTCAGCTTAATACAGAGTTTTCTACTTAGCCAACTCAAGATTCATAAAGAGTTCTAGTGTGTTATTGTTCTAATGGCATCTTTTTACTATCTTATTGCAGTGGTTTTTGCTTATGTTACTCAGAATTCATCATTGATGCTCTGACTTCCTTCATAGACAAACCGACTGTGTGTTTTACAGTTTCACATGTGTTTCTTAGGACTAGAAATCTGATATGCCTTGACTTCCATGCTGAGTAGATTGTTTTGTTTTACTGAAGCTATTTTGACTCCATAAGCCCAATGTGCACTTGCTAATGTGTTTTACAACCAATTTCTATCATTTATTTGCTTATTACCCCACATAGAGTTAGCCATCTATATTTCTATCAAAAATCATTAACCCTTGAGAGAGCCCTCTCAGGTTGAGGAGGCTAAGCCTCAATCAAAATATTGGTTTGAAACAGTTACATAAGATTGATTTGATTGGCAGCCTATCAAGTCTGATTTTGTGATAATACCTCCCCTGGATTTAGTCTTAATAGTATGCGTGCCACATTCCTGCACTTTGTTTCCACAAATGACATGTCGCCTCTAGGAAGAGGCCCAAAGTATTTCCAATGGCTTTGAAAACATCCTCTATCTAAAGGTGCGGAGGTAAATCCGAAAGTCGAACCCAAACCAGTATCTCCATTTTTTCTCTCTGAGCATCAAAGAGAGTTGTCCACTTCTTAAATAGTATTAGTGCTATACGAAAGCACCAGTTGCAGTTCAAGACCCATTCCAAGCTCTCGCCCTTATTGAGATGAACCATAAACCAACGCCAGCCAGAGTGATCACTTCAACCTTTTTTATGGAACCCCACACCAAGATCTCTCTATCCACTTTGTTATATACTTTGTTGACTAGTATTTCCCTCTTCTCTTCCAACCAAAATTAGATTTGAGGCTTCCATATCCCTATCTAGATGGATATCCACCCTGAGGACGAAATTTGGGCATTAATCTTTTTTTCCTTATTACCTTCCCTTTCTTCCTCTTCGTTTCGATATTCTGACCATTCTCGGCAAAGCCTGAAAGTCACTGACCCTCCCGCACTTGGTTTTCATCCTCCTCAAGCATCCCTAGCCACTCCTCCACTTGCTCGTTCCAGGGAATTGAAACCTTGGGTTCTAATTGTTGCCCCCCCACTTCAAGGGCGAAATTCTGAAGTCGCTCCCCCGCATCATGGGATTCATATCCATAAGTATTTCATTATTAAATCCCAGAAAAATTGAAGATGGGTCACTCGCGTGTTCATTTCCACCAATTTCATAAGTAAATTTTTCAGTTTCTTCTATATCCAACTCTCTTAAATAAAACCCTCTCCTTTCATCGCTTCCAAACTGGGAGACTGCAGGGAAAAAAAACTATCATTTGCCTTTTGGCTCACTATCCCTCTACATGCAAGAGCATTTTTCAGACCTTGCCCCATAACCAACTCATTTGGTTGTCGTTCCTTGACCAAATAGGCTTTCAGCCCCTCATTCCTTTTCAGGTCGCTACTAATAATAATGTCTTTCAATCCTCTTGAAAATAAACTAGAAACTGGGGTTTGCGAGAGGTTTTTTGTACTTACCAGTAACTTCGCCTTCACTACTTCCACCTGATCCGCCGAAATATTTATTTTTGTTTAACCCTTCAGGAGACTGATGTCAGAGCCCCAAACCACCACCTTTGAGCCACAGGATTTTCCTGCTTCCAAAAACTGTAAACCGCCTTCCGGGTTCCAATCAAACATGGTAACTCCCCTTTTTCCACCTAGTGATATAGCTAGAAGAATCACCTTGGCCAAATTTTGTTGAGTTGGCTCCAGGCCCCAAACCGAGAGGATGTCTTCTGCCTCCAACACCAATCCGACATATTTCATTGGTTTGACCATTTTTTTCTGTCTGAATGGTAGGAGGATAACTATAATTTTCCCCGCTCCTGCACTTGGGACCCTGGCGTGTGATGTTGGAGGTAGAAACTAAAAGCAATAACGTGAAAACAGTAGAGTAAACCCACTGGTGTCGAGAGATGGTTCTTTCCCGTTTCGAAGTTGCACCGATCCCCAAGTGCCAAGGATTTCTATCGGGTAGGGTCTAAATGTTGGTGCCTTCCTGCCATCCACAGCGATTCGTATACAGTCTACTAACCTTCATCACTCCCAACCCATCTCGTCACTGAAACATTAAACCTTCGTGCTCCCATCCCAACCTCTATTCTTATAATCGTTTTATAGTTATTGCTTCAATATTTTCATTTCTTTTTCTTTTTAAACTAATGGAGAATAATAATAGTTGCAAAAGGATATGCCCATGCCAATAAACCAAAAAGATTCCATTAAAATTCAACCTCTTAACCTCTAAACTTTTACACAAATTTACTAATCAGACATGACATCCATGAACTTCTTTACAAAAATTTACGAATTGGACTCAACTTCGATAACTTTTTATACAATAACATTTTTCAATTAAACTACCTCTTAAACTACTTTATATAATTTAAATATAACCTAGTATATAGGATTTTTGACAATTCTTATTTTTATACTAGTTGTAAAAAATTCTACCAATTAATCTATTTTTAATAGCTTATTATGGCATAATTATAATATATATGATTAGCGATAATAATATATTTATTGACTCACTAAAAATAACCACTTTTTTACATCCATTATAAAGATAAAACTAAGTGTTATTTTGTTGATCAAATATATTTTATGTTGTAGTTTTAATAAACTATTATAACTATATATTTTAATTTTAATTTGACATGTGTTATCTTCCTATACATTCACCTTCAAATCATTTTCTACTTAATTAAAAAAAAGACAGACAGACAACTTCATTTATTAATATCCTCACCAATCCTCACTTATGTATATCCTCACCAATCCCATTAAGTTTTTCTTATATCCTTGCACATCCTAAGAGATAACCACTCAACCTCATTTATTAATATCCTCACCAATTCTCACTTATGTATATCCTCACCAATCCCACTAAGTTTTTCTTATATCCTTGCACATCCTAGGGTGGGTTTCCCTTCTTGTTTTTAAATTTAAATTTATAGCTTATATGTAATTAAAATTAAAATATATTTTCAATATTTTTAATTATACTGGAATGTTGATTAAACTTTGAATCATTTTTTTTAATTGTAGAATTGCATATAATTGAAATACATTTTCAAAAATTTTAATTATATTTGGAATGTTGATTAAACTTTGAATTATTTTTTTAATTGTAGAATTTTAGAAGATTCTTTTTTAGCATTTTATAAGTGAGATCTCACAAATTTTTCCAAAAAAAAATATAAGTTTCAAATTTAATTTGTGAAAGCATTATTTAAAAAAAAGTTTTGCATTGTCAAGAAGTTCTCTAATCATAAATGTATCTCTTTCATCCAAAATTTACTAATTGGACTGAACTTCTATAACTTTTTATACAATAACATTTTTCAACTAAACTACCTCTTAAACTACTTTATATAATTTAAATATAACCTAGTATATAGGATTTATGATAATTCTAATTTTTATACTAGTTGTAAAAACTTCTACCAACTAATCTATTTTTAATAGCTTATTATGGCATAATTATAATATATGTGATTAGCTATAATAATATATTTATTGACTCACTAAAAATAACCGCTTTTTTACATCCATTATAAAGATAAAAATAAGTGTTATTTTGTTGATCAAATATATTTTACGTTGTAGTTTTAATAAACTGTTATAACTATATATTTTAATTTTAATTTGACATGTGTTATCTTCCTATACATATAAACTGTTATAACTATATATTTTAATTTTAATTTGACATGTGTTATCTTCCTATACATTCACCTGACTATATATTTTAATTTTAATTTGACGTGTGTTATCTTCCTATACATATAAACTGTTATAACTATATATTTTAATTTTAATTTGACATGTGTTATCTTCCTATACATTCACCTGACAACCTCATTTATTAATATCCTCACCAATCCTCACTTATGTATATCCTCACCAATCCCACTAAGTTTTTCTTATATCCTTGCACATCCTAAGAGATAAACATTGAAAGATATAACTCGATTTGGATTTTTAATATGGGTTTCCCTTCTTGTTTTTAAATTTAAATTTATAATTTATATGTAATTAAAATTGAAATATATTTTTAATTATACTGGAATGTTGATTAAACTTCAAATCATTTTTTTTAATTGTAGAATTGCATATAATTGAAATACATTTTCAAAATTTTTAATTATATTTGGAATGTTGATTAAACTTCAAATTATTCTTTTAATTATAGAATTTTAGAAGTTTTTTTTTTAGCATTTTACAAGTCAAATCTCACAAATTTTTCCAAAAAAAATATAAGTCTCAAATTTAATTTGTGAAAGCATTATTTAAAAAAAAAAGTTCTGCATTGTCAAGAAGTTCTCTAAGCATAAATGTATCTCTTTCATCCAAAATCTTTATCAACATACTAATGTATTGCATTCTTTATCACCATGCTCAAGTATCACCGTGCTAGTTGGAGCCATGAAAGAATTATTCACTAAAAATATCACCCACATTATTTCCTCTGCATAGTTGACCATTGTGTATTCGACATCAACCCTTGCACCGCATTGTGAATCTTTTTGACCTTATTCCACTTCAATATGTTGTGTAGAGAAACAATAAAGGAGTGTCATCTATCATTTCCCCGTTACGGAACCGATAAAATATCTCACATTAGTGAGCAGGATATTTTTCAACCATAGTACAATTGACTTCCTTTGGTACAAACAACTTTTGATAAACATCTTTGGCAATAATATAGTCCTATAGATTTTCAACATAGGCTTAACCTATTGATTTGTAATTCAGGATTAACCCTAATGGCTTGTAATACAAAAATTGTAAATATATATATATATATATATATATATATATATATATTGACGCTTTAGGTCTTTATTCTTCCCTTCAAGAAACATTAATTTTAAAAAAATTTCGATGTTTTGATAATAAATTAACCTTTCACCAATAAAGGTTTTATTAAAACATTACCTTCCAATAACATAGTTAGGTTACAATTTTTCACATATTTATGATAAGAAAAAAAAATTACCATAGCAAACAAATGACTTATTGAATTCTAAATCTTGGTTTGAAATTTCATGAACATTCACAATAAAATATCCATAACTATGAAATCAAATGTCCTTGACTAGGACATGCCATAGCATTTGTATATATAAGATATGACTACAAATATATTATGGGACATATAAGATGATCAACAAAGTAAAACTATAAGATGGTCTATCCTCTGCGTCCTCTCGACAACCATAATCACATGGAATCAATGTGGGGTTCCACTGTGGAGAGTTTGTAGTCAAGCAAGCACAAAGTATTAAAAATGTTTTAATATTTCATAAGTAGCAGTAGATGATGTTCTTCATGAGCCAGATCTTTAATTTCTTTTAAGTGATATGTTGAGACACTAAAGATCTGATGCATACTGTAGTTGAAATGACACTTCCATTGTTCCACAGATAAGATAGCTTTTATAAGTCACTGTTGAGTCGATGACACTGTGACAGACCCCCCACCCAAATTATCCAATAAGGATGGGTGGTGAATACATTCAAGGAGAGAAAGTGGTAACAAGCAGGATTGTGGTCCAAATTCATTATGACAAGGAAGAGGTTTTGGTATTTCATCTATGTAGGTTCGATGATGCACTAGCACACTCATGAATTGATTGTTTGTTTCATTGAAGTGGGATTTTTTATGATGTTTACATAAAATGTAGATGTATGTTCAGTGGATTTCAAGTAAACTATTTAGACTTAGATTCTAATCCAAATTACCCTAATCAAATGATCTAATTGTGAGTTATTAAATGGCATTCCTTCCAAGGAATATGAAATATGTATGTTTTTTCCTCTTTTCCCAAAGGTGAACCATAGTGAATGTTTAGGTAACACCTACATGAATTCAATCATACTAGATCAAGCACCTGATGAGATCTCATCATAAAAAAAAAACATTTTAAACCAACCTAAATTTGTTTTGTTGTGGGCATATCTATATCCACTTTATATACATATGAATGGCAAAGAATCAATCAAGCACCTCATGAGATCTCATCATGAAAAAAAAAACATTTTAAACCAAGCTAAATTTGCTTTGTTGTGGGCATATCTATATCCACTTTATATGCACATGAATGGCAGGGAATCAATCAAAGGTGAAAAGGGCCCTAAATAGATATACCCATGGAAAATTGAAAGCTTGCAATATTAATGGCACAAAAACAAATAGAAAAAGACTAATAATGTGAAGCCTAAGAGTAAAAATACACAAAATCTTTATCTACAAGTTTATAATTTATGTTTGTAATAATTCTTAAAGCATAAGAGGACCAAACAAAGGCCATTTCTAGATAATTTTGCTGAAAAGGTTTCCACGGTAAGATATCTACATTATCATCATGTTTACAATTGAGTTCTTCAACACCATTTCTACATTTATTAATTTTAATAAATGGTTTCTAATAATATTTTAGATTCATTTCCTTCTTGTGCTCAAATTTTACAATTAATAAATTAGATTTTAACTTATTTCAACTACCCATTTCATAAAACACTTGAAGAGTAAAACACAAACAACTACAATAGTTAAATATATACACACTTTTTAAAATTTTATAAAAGGACTGTGTTTATAAATTGGAATTGTTGACAATTTTTTTTAGGTCTAGAGTAGGTCTTAAAATTGTTTTTGTTTGGCTAACAGTATGAGTTTATGGGACATAAGAAACAAGTTAATGGCCCAAGTTGTAGAGGCAGCATTTCATATAATTTGGAGTGGTGGTTTTTTTTTAATAACTATGATGAATCAACCTGCATTATGGATGGCTGCTAGGGATGATTATCCTTCATGTGAGTTTGACAATTGAATTATAATCATTTTTCCCAAACTGCATTATGGATGGCTGCTAGGGATGATTATCCTTCATGTGAGTTTGACAATTGAATTATAATCATTTTTCCCAAACTGCATTATGGATGGCTGCTAGGGATGATTATCCTTAATGTGAGTTTGACAATTGAATTATAATCATTTTTTTCCAATATGTTAAAAAAGGGACAAAAAAAATTAGATAAAAAATATTCAAATATTATGGAGATCAATTCACTAATATTTTTAACTAAAACATCATAAACAAACATAATATTTTTACCTAAATGTTAAAAATGAAAAAAATGGCAAAAATATCAAAACATTATGGAGAGCCATTCACTAAATGTATTACACAAATGTTTTTAAGTAAATCATAAACAAAACAAAATTTGTATTGTTTTTAAGTAAACCATAAAGAAAACAAAATTTGTATTGTTTTTAAGTAAACAATAAAGAAAACAAAATTTGTATTTATTAAATTTTAATTGTTTAATATTGAGAGAGATTGTTAAGCATACTTAATTGATTTATACATTTTAAAATTTAAACAACACAAAATTACCATTCATTAAAAAAATAGATTAAAAACTAAAAACTAAAATAGTCACTAATAAAAAGTCATTTAAAATTTTTTAAATACATATAAAATAAACAATTTTCTAAGTTTCAATTTTCTATATGAACACATACCAAAAATAAATAATAATTATATTATTAATAAACTAAACCGAAAATAGCTGATTATAATCTCAATATAAATTTTTAACATATAATACTCTTCTAAATTTAAATTTTCTATACAACCACATATATATATATATATATATATATATATATATATATATATATTCTCAAACCAAAACTAATACATTTTTTAAAAATTAATATAAAAAACAACCAAAACTAATACAATTTTATAAAATTAATATAAAAGACAACGTTTAAAAATAAAAATAAACATGAATGATGAAAAGTTCAATTCTTTTAATAAATATTAACAGAAGTACAGTTTGATAGAGTGCTATTATACATGGAAATTAATAACAATATTGTATCCTCTTTATAAAACTAATCCATTTACCTCGAGTTAATTCATAATGAAAGCTCAGCGTCAGGTTCAAATCTTAGACTATCAGAACTCCCACTCATACTCGTACGGGGACATACCTCAAATTCTTATTCAGAGTCGAGACTTATATTCTATTCGAAGATCGCAAAGTTGCCAGGGGCTTATGCTGAATCTCAGAGAGTTGGCTTTCATACAGAGAGTCCCCTGGCCGTCTACATCACTCCAAACCAAGCTCTGTACAGTGGGAAAGTCATGAATAGTCGCTTTCAGTGAGTAATGTCGTGTCAAAGCCGCAATTAGAGAGCTTATGGTTCACACTACTCTTAATTTCAGCCAAATGTTAATGTAAAATAAAGTTGGGAATACCGTCATTATCCTCCTCTAATCCTTTTAAACATTCAGATTCCAAAAATTCAGAATCATCATCGGAAACTATGTGTTTTTCTTCTATGTGTTTTTCTTCTAGAACCACTTTTCAAAGCCTGGTTCAAAAACTGACACAACCTCGAAAATTACACAGCTCTACAAAGAATTAATGTTACAACTGCAAAATTAGAATAACCAGGACTCTTGGTGATTCTGAAGATGCTAACCACATCTGATCAGGCAAACTATTCGGATTTCAAAGTTAAGTTTATAGTAGCAAATCTGTTTGAATTCGAAAGTTTTGTAGTAATAGAAAATCTTACCAGGGAAAGATTCGAAAATAATGTTTATTTGCTAACGAGACTATTCTGCATTTATTATACTATTTTCCACGAGGGAGTGAAGCTAAACTTCAAATGGAAAGATACAGATCTGGACCCCAAGTTTCATGCGCCTTCGAATCGTTTTTCTTTCAGACGGACTTAGAAACCCCAGTTTTCCCGTGTCTAGTGGAACTACAGAGCCCCAAATTTCTCGCACTCGCATCGTTTTCTTGGGGGTGGATTCAAAGTGCTATCTGATATTGTCTTTCGATTCAATGTTGGACTTTATTGTTTAATGTAATCTATTCCCAATCTCACATACCTCGCGTATTTTGTATACATGATGTAAATCTGGGTTAAAAATGCAGCGGTATGTTCACTATATTCTTGTCCGATGAAGCCTAAAGCTTCAACCTCCATTTTGGATTCATGGTATATAAGTGCCTCTTTGCCGCAATAACTTATTCATCGCCCACATCTCCTTTGTGTAACTTTCCAGGTCCCCCCTTGCCAATATTATTCTCTTCGATTAAGAATGTCATTTCCAGTGAAGCTCAACCTGTGAAAAGATTCAATATTCCAGGACTTGCCAAATACTTTGCATCTTTACTCGAAAAAATTATCTGGAGTCATTAAAAGATACCAATTTTCCAATCTTGCGTAGTCAGAGAGAACCTCAATGGAGCCAGCAACAGGCATAAAAATAATATACCTCAAGAACATGAGGTTTCCAAACCCTAAAAGATCTCTCCTATATTATAATTATAATAGAGTTTCAACTGACAAAGCTTAGTAAGCCTTGTGATTTCTTTTGGCATAGTTCTGTTAATGAATTGGTAGGAGAGTTGTAGGTTTCCTAGCTTTGTAATTACTAATATTGGTGATGTACGACAAGTCTTATCAGATTACAACTTAACAATTGCAAGCAAGGAAGGTGTTTTAAGCTAATATATCTCTGGGTATTAAGCCTGGATCGAAAGGATGGTCGTTTAAGTCGAAGGCATAAAAATAATATACCTCAAGAACATGAGATTTCTAAACCCTAAAAGATCGCTCCTTGTTGAAGATAAGGGAGAATCTCCTATTTTAGTGAGAGTTGGTTCACGAGACCTTAGGATAGGAATTAGTTTTTATTTCTTAGAGTATGGTTCTAATTTCCCCAGATCTTGTGTGCTATATATATCCCTGAATTGTATGGAGAATGTAGAGCATTCTGCAGAAGCCAGAATCTCTTGGTTCAAACTCTCTATCGTAGAGCTGACCAGTGGGATTGTCTAATAATCCATTCAAACATTTTTTTAATCTAAATATGTCAAAGGTCTACTAGAAAGATTCAGCATGGATCAGTGCAAGACTGCAACAGTACCACTACAGCAGAACATTAAAGTTCAGAGTGAGGATGGCTCTAAAGAGGCAGATGCGACACTTTATAGACAGCTGGTTGGGAGCCTAATCCACCTAACCACTACTAGACCAGATTTGGCTTATGCAGTCAATGTGCTAAGTCAATACATGTCCAAACCACTTGAGAGTCATTGGATGGCAGCGTCCCTCAGCAGTACTACTCTTCCGCTGCGGGCAAGGACTTAGAAATGACAGCCATTCGAAACTCAGCACTCACACCTGAATGCATGTGCAGCAAATCAGCGATCCAACTCGGGCTGGAGTTGGAGCTCGACACGGATTCTACAGTCTCGGATGGGTTTCAGGCACGGGTGGTAGAATTGCCATCAACGTCCACAATCGTGTTGTCCGCAAATGGCACTGTTCTGTCTGCTGGAAAAAAGATGTGGAGGCACGCAGCACTCCAACAGCAAATAGCTCAACGATCTCGCATGGCTCCAATGTGAGACAGGACAAACCAAACTTGGCTCCTTGTAAGAATTGAAAAGGAGCAAGGAATTCCCAGCATATTGGCAATGAAAGTTGAAACCTTTCATCAACCCAGGTAAATTGGGAGAAATCTGACATGAAGCCCCAATAATTTTAGGCAAATAACAGAGGCAAAAGAGAACGGGAGCTCTAATACGTATTAAAATTACCAGAACACCACACCTGCCATCTGGCCCATCTTCTTTTCGTCAATGTTCTGCCTTTTGGTGATGGTATATATAGAGAGAGATGTGAGATCAACGAAATCCTAGATCTCTATTGTACTGCTACAGGTATAGCAGTCAATTTGAAAAAGCCCTAGATGAGACCCAGATCAGACAGCTTTTCCCATATAATTGCACCAAGTTCCAAGATGAATTTAAATACAAGGTTTCTTTATTAAGCCAAATAACTAAGGCAAAATGACTGGGAATAGCTGCTATCAAGGGTGGAAAAGAGTAAAAAATAGATGCAACAGATTGTTATCTATTGGGGGAATATTAGTCTTTGTCAAATCAGTGTTGGAGGCAAACCCAGTATATTGGCATACTTTGGCATACAAACAAGGCATATTAGAAGAACCATGAGGGTAAGTTTCAGATTTCTTTGGCAATGGAACAAGAAGGAAGTTATCCCTCTAAAAGTCAAATACCAAGCATTAGCAAAATGTGAAGTGACTAAAATGCATAGTCCACTTTCAGTCGGCTCTTGCAGCTAAAAGTGTGCAGAGACTAATCTCAAAAGATTAAGAGGGGTTGGAGACTAAAATACATATTCCACTTTGGGTAGGCTCTTGCAGCTAAAAGTGTGCAGAGACTAATTTCAGAGGAAGGGCTATGGAGTCAAATCCTAGTTCAGATATATTGAACCCATCTTCATAGAAGACTGGATCAGAAGCCCTTATAAATCAATTAACAATGTTTATGAAAAGAAATGTTGCAGGCTTTCCACTTGATGGGGAACTGGTTAGCATAGAAGGTAGAGAAAAGTGAAAAAGTGAGGATTCCGATACATCCCTGGGTCCAGAGATGTAAAAATGACTATAATTTATAAACAATCAGAAACAGTGATTAATGCTCAACCTAGAGAACACAATCAATTTAGCACAAGATGTCTCCCCTGAAATTTTTTCCATATCACACCAAGATTGGAGGTGGCCAAACATTTAGGACCTAGAAGAGCAAGCAAAGGCTCAGGGGGATGCACATATAAACCCAACGAGTCATTTTCAAATCAAGGAAACAAAAAATAAGTTAATCTAGTCAAAGAATCCAGTTCCGGGGATGTGGAACTTATCCTGTTACTATCTCCTACTTAACCAGAGATGACTATTCAACAAAAACAAATCCAGAGCATTTAATACATGTATAAGCTGTGTATCCCCATTTATACATGTATGTCAAGTGTAAACAGGGAAGTAAAAGGATGATCAAGGCAAAAAATGGTGTGCCTCCACAAAAATACCAAGCAAACACAGGGAAAAGCTCTAACTAAAAGCTATGTCACAAGGTTACCTGAACTTCAACCTTGAGGTTCAAAATTTGGCAAACCTAAAAGAAATTTTGATGTTTAGCAAACCTCATAGCCATTGACTAAGTCCATAGCTTAAAACTCATAACCTCATGTCACAAGTCAAGTTTGTAATGTATTCTTGCAATTCCCAAGTCCATTATAGTACTTTTTTATGTTTATTGATGTTGATATTTAACTATTCCATGTTACTATTCTATGTCACTTTTCATTTTAAAGTTAATATATGTATACATGTACCAAAAGCATATAACAAACCTACTGTAGAACCTCATCAAAAAGTTTGAACCAAACCTAATCATTGCCAAACCCAAACTTGAACCTGAACCATGTAACATAACATGTTTTATATAAAAATACATACCCATCCACCCCATAATTTACTATAACAAATTAAGATTAACTAATTTGGGTGCAAACTACACAACAGCGAGATTTCTGTATTTGCGAGCACAATTGTATTTAACAGCATACATATAGACTTCCATTCTTAATCTCTTTTAATGAACTGAACATGTTAAAGGGTACATTAGACCATGTGAAAATGTCTACAGTGTACACCAAATACCTGTCAGTACTCATCTTATCAAAATCTGATTTCATAGTTCTAATGTAGGTGAGTGAGAATACAATAAATAACAAAATATGTAGATATTCTAGGAAAAAGGTGAAAGTTGCATCACATCCACCCGTGGAGGAAAATGTTTTTAGCAACTTTTCAAAAGCTCATAAATCAACGTCTTCTCTATCAATACGCCTTTCATATCTAAATAAAACTAAAATATGAAACATCCGAGGGTTTGTAGACAGCAACCTGCATCATAGAACACAACACAACAATATTAGAAACTGACAGAATAGTTACTCCCAATGCATAAACCAAATGCGATGAGACAATACACAAAAAAATGCCAGATTTGCAGAACAGAAAATGAATATCCTAGTATTCACTAGATTGGTGGAAGACTTTTACACTGAATTGAGAATTGTTACCTCATATGCGGCTTGGGTACATAAATACTCTCACTCTCCCTCCCTGGCATTGCCAAAAATTGTATGTCATTAAACGAACGTAATGATGGTCTATTCCAAGATAGAATGAAGTGTACCATTATTAAAAACATACCATGGACTTTGGTGGCAAATTTGTCCTAAATTTTGCCCTAACAACACCACTATTACCATGCGGCCTTGTTACTTTGCCCCAAATGCACCTGTAATTGGTTCCCTTCTTCTTGGTTTTTGCCTTGTAAATATAGGCCATCCTTTTGCCCAGATACCAGTTCACTTCCTCTGGTGTATTGACTCCTTCGATTTGAATCAGAGAAGTATTTGGGTACTGGTCTGATTTTGACCTGCTCAATTGGAAAAACAAAATTAATGAACAAAAAATGGAATATATGTCAGGGACCTGACAAAACCAGAGCAATAGTCAATATTCAAGCTCAATAAACATTTTCGTAACAAGACATCTTGGAAACGGTTTTGGCTACATACCTTTTGTAGCCGAGGATGATCCCTCGTACATACAACCTAAATATAGAGACAAGAAAATTAATATTTTTTTAAGAAAAACATTTTTTCTTATTAATTGCAAGCTTAAATTAACACTTGCTTAAATCTACAAATTTATATTTTTAAGAAAAACAAATTTTCTTATTAATTGCAAAAGCTTAAAATAACACTTACTTAAATCTACAAAACTTCCAAAACATCATATAAGACTCTAAAATCTTATATTTGACAATTAAGTGTCGGAACTGGAACTCATCCCATGTGACAGTGAAATGACAATGAGCAAAACTTCATTCAAAGTGGCAGCATATCAAATTATCTAGGCTCTAATACACATTGTTCTTCTAAAAATAAATGCATTTAAGAGTCTAGACTTTAGAGCAGGCTACGAAGACTTGAAACAAAGATTACCAAGGCAGACAAGAAATTCATCGGTTCTTGAAGATAGAGAAATTTCCTAATCGATGGCGTTAGGCAAAGGTGACAAGTAGTTGAATTGCTCTAGAAATTATGCTAGTGAAGAACTATTAGATTTGCAACCAAAAATTCCCTTTACAGGGTATTGAAAGTGAAAATATAATCTTTCAATCAAACGAAAAGCATGTTTCTAAATTCATATGGCACAGAAATCTCCAAATCTTGGCTTAGCAGCTCTCAATGAGGATGCTGGTTTTATCTTATACTTGCTGCATCATTGTGCCGACGCTAGTTAGGTAGTAATCTCTTCTAACCTTTAACTTCTCCATGGTTTCCAATCACAGATCAGTGACAGGAGGTTATCCACAATCATGCATTTTAAATAATTATATTAGAGGGGTTTCCTCAAATCAGGTCCTTCATGCTTTTCTCAGTACCTAACATACTTCCGACTCTAAAAACTCACCTTGAAATGTTATTTGAATGATAAATCCCGGACCCCCACCCCCCCCACAATGAAATAACTAGCCACCTCATTGAACCACTGATACGCCAAAAGCTGTCTAAAATCCAAATAATAGCCTACAAGTTTTCAATTCCTTGTTCTTGAAGTCAGCACCAAAAGAATCGACACAAATTACTCGATAGTACAATATGGAAAAATAATTATGCAACATAAAATTTCAATATCATAACTTATAAGTATGCTGTTAAAAATGTCAGCTTGAAAGGTAAAGCAGGCTCTAGATAACTTAAGAGTAAATCAGAAAGACAGGGGAAGAGATCCATAACAAAATCAGAACTGGCCAACCATGAAATAAAGGCAATGTAGGGGATGAACATCACATATAATTATTTAAACGATCAAATTGCAAGAAATTCAGGGCATACAGGACATACATTGGCAATTATTAAACCGCTTAACCATATTAAACATTACAGGGCATGCAATTTTCCAGCTACAATTTTAAATTTTTAAGCCATCTGTAAAATCGTCCAACCCCGGGCATTGCAAGCAGAAATACGTGAAGGGGTTAGCTGGAAGCCATCTTCTAGTAAGCAAATGGGGAGATTTAAACAGGTAAGCCGGTTTGTTCCTTCGGCGATATTAGATTTAACTTGTTCCTTCGGCGATATTAGATTTAACACGTTATTGGATCAAAAGTTTTCGAGCAACCCGGGTGTAGACTTTGACCACGGTCACAACAGCAACGCATGAAAAAGAACAAGAAGCAAGTTTAAACAATCCAAAAGAACGAAAACGAGTTTGGCAGTTCCAGAAGACAGGAAAGAGGACCGGTGGTAGCTTCGCTGGAGAAGGCTGAGGAGGCTGATGATAAGGGTTGAGAGCGAAACGATGGCCCCCTGCATATAAAACGGTCGGTAGTTCATGGGCAGCTACAATCAGACATGGGCGTAACCATAGAAAACGCCATTTCCTCATCAAAACTTTTGATCTTCCGCAAAGCAGAGGAAAAAAAATGAAAGAGTTCAAGGCAGGGCATGGAAATTTTTACTGAAAGCGGCTCATTTTTTTCAAAATAAAACACAAAAACCTTGGGCATGATAACTACTTCTACAAATTTTCTAAGAACCAGAAAAAAATTGTATTCAATATCCCTTACCTGATACGCTCTCCTTGGCGTCCCTTCACCATGTTGATCGAAACCGCTCAATACCCTACAGCCCCCGCAAACAGATAATCGAATCCGCTCAAAACCCTACTGAAATTCACTTTCCAAAAAATATATATCACTGTTTCGTTGTGTGAAATAGTGCTATTGAGTTATATTTATTTATTTATTTATTTACTGATATAATTTGATATAAATTTGTCCATATTGGTTGTTTAAATAGATTGATATAGGAAATGACATAACAAATTTATATAATTTATTTAAAATATATATATATATATAAAATTTGAGTGGGCTTAATGGTTAAGAGGAGGTGTTTTGTCTTAAGAGGTTACAGGTTCAAAACCACAAGGGTAGAGTATATATGCTTTTGTAGATTTAATAGTCAAATTGTTGCACAGAGGTGGGTTCCTTGTCCCACAAACAAAAGGGTCTGGTCTCATAAACCAATTTGGTGTCTCGGAGGTGGGTTCCTTGTCCCACAAACAAGGGGGTCTCATATACCAATTTGGTGTCTCGCTTGCGACCTTAAAATTGGATAAAATATATGTATATATACAACAAAGTGTTAAATATAATATTATAAATATAACATATTTATTTTTATTGAAAAAAAAAAAAATTAAGCAAAGTTTAGGTTGGGAAAGTTATAATATTGAGTAGAAGAATGATCTACCTATTAGTGGGATGTTGTTGTTCGTACTGTGCGAGACTTAGTCGAGTTTAGACGTCCCATTAGATAGTTTATTTTCTGCATAGGTGGCTCTCATCCTCAACCCCTCCCTATGAAATTTGAACTATGCCAATTATTATAATCTCTTTGCCAACCCTGTGAAATTTAAACAAAACCATTTAGTATAGTCTCTTTGGGAGCAGCCACACATTCAACAACTACCTCAAGGTGACACATGGCTTCAATATACACCCTCATGGAAATTAACCTTACTCAATGATGAAAAACTCCTCACTTTTCACTCTTGAATCCAACCCTTTTGAACCGACCTAAACATGACATTTATAATAAAAATACAAAACAATATCCTATTTGTAATGTACCCAGCCCCCTCAAGGCCCTTTTAAGGGAACTAGGTGCCCAAACTTGACCCCCAAGGTTACTTTATAGAGATGAGGTTTTCACAATTCCTCTTACTCCAACCACCTTGAAACTCCTTTATGAGATCACCATCTCCTTTTTCTTGTCAAAAGCTTTCCAATTTCATCCAAATCTAAGCTCTAGACACAAAGTTATGCATACTTGAAAATATGTGCTCCAAGCACCATGTCAGCATGTACCATTGCAATGTGCAATTCCTCTTGTCCATGTGTCCTCACCATGCAATGCCACATCAACTCTACATGGATGACATGTGGTAATCCTTTCCCATATGTTGCCACTACATAGGGCCTCGTCCATCGTTGGACCACATTATGTTGCATTACTCACATTTAGATCTATGGTTTTCCCTTTATTTCCGACTATAGGATTTTCTGAATCTTTGGACTTCTAGACACATCTGGGGACTCCAAACATCTAGATCTATCTGTATATGTGATTTTTCTTATTCCCGCTATAGCCAGCAAATTTACCTTCTTAATATTGAGATATTTAATACCTAGAAATTTATGGTGTTCATGTCATATCCATAATGTCTGCCATCTAACTTCCACCTCGACATTGTTACACACTTTGAGCCACATCTCCTCATGCCATGACATAACAGTCAATGAACGTCAAACCTCCACTCATCTAGGTATCCAACTCTTTAACCTTTTTCGATTCATTGGCATTCGAGGAAAAAAAAACACAAATTCTAAAACTCTTGTTGTCCAAATGTTTGGATTCCACATCACCCTTGTTGCATAGCACCACACCCATCACCGCATCAACTCCATTATATTATCACTCCACATCATCTCACCGCGTCAACATGCTACATCGCCCAAGACCTGCATGTGTGCCATGTCATCATGACACATCGTCCCTCCACATCAATAGTTGCATGCTCATAAGATCGAACAGTGCTCACATGGGCTCCACGTGGCCTATTGCTCTAGCACCTAAATCCAGGTTTTTCGTTAAGACCTCTTTAGTAAAAAATCCAAATGTCTAATATTTTGACCTCGACAAAATCAAACCTCTAGTCCCGTCCCATGACAGATCCTGAGCCTTTTGCCTTCATTCATTAACAAAATCTAGATTCACCCCATTTTTTTTGTTTGATTGATGAACTTCAACTAACAGAAACAACAAAAATTCATCAACTAACAGATCGTTAATTGGGTATGTGTTATATTCTTTCCACGACTAGCCACGTGCGGGGGGGTCACAGGGGGGGTGATAGCCCCCCTTGTACGTTGCGCCGGGTGGAGCAGGGGGGTCACAGGGGGGGCAGCAGCCCCCCCTGTCAAGGTCCGGGGCAGCGCCCCTGAAAAAATAAATGGACCTGTTTTTCCGATGGGCTTCGACCCGCCCATGGTTTTTTGCATGGGTTTGCACATGGTTTTGGGGCATGATGGTTTTCGGCCCCTGGTATTTTGTAGATCCGGTCAAGGGAACTATGGTTATGTTCTAATCCAAGGTTAATGGATTGGGGTTTATGTATGCTTCAACATGTGTATATATGTGTTGTAACATTAAAAGGAATATAATGAAAAATCAAGCTGGTCGTCCCGATTTGGGATCCAAGGGAAAATCTATGTCTTTATTTGTTTTATGTTTTATGCTCTTGCTATTGTTTATTTTATGTTTTAAAATTCGTTTGTAGATAATTTCTGTACATGGTTAAAACCTACAATTAGACCACTAAGCCACCATGAAGCATTATACAAATGTCTTAGGTTCAAAGTCCTGGTGTACCAATTTACTAGATCACCAAGAATCCCGAAATGCTCCTAATGACTTGAGGCCAGCTTGGTGGTCCTCCACACTTAAGCCATTTATGGCTAAGCTCTATTCATAGGCCCATCGACCCATGTGATCAGGGGTTGGGGCTATAATCCCTCAATCCCCAAATTTCTAAATTTAGTCCCAAATCTTTCTAACAAATAACTGGTCTAATAACTATGCATTAATCTGCTCAAATAACTTCTAAGACACATAAGTTATCACTAATCTTTAGAGGAAATCAGGCTCTACCCTCAAATAAACATCCTCACAAGAAGGAACCAAAGATGGCTAAAGGCCAACTCCACAACTTGACCCCAACAAACATGAGATTCTTCTCGCTCCTTTTAGATGCAAACCTCAATTTCAAACTCCAAAACCTACTAACAAGAAAGCTAGCATCTTGGTTTATAAATTGAGGAAATGGGGTCCCCAAACTCCTTAATAAAAACTCTACAACCTATCCCTCAAAAACACACCAAAAAGATCACAAATATGGCCTTAAACCCCCCTTCCCATATTTCCAATCAAAAGAACCTCCCAATCTTCTCACTTCAACTCAAGGATGCAACACAATTGTTCAATCCCACTACTAGCCTAGCAATGGTCATACACACTTAAGGAAACATGACAAGCCTTGTGCTCAAATGGGTTTGTGCATTTTAATTCATTAAACCATGCATCTTGGATTCATTACAAGTGACATATTTTAAAGGTTACTTTTGCATACCACATTATGTAATAAAGGAAGTAGTTACACTAGTGACCAAGCACATTACACATTACTTTAGTTCATCATTCCATGTACTCTATAAACTAACATAGCATCAATTATGAAATATCGAACAATATTGTTATTCTTCAAAAGAGAAATAGTTACACCTATAAATGGATTGGGTCGTTTATATTCTTTGGTAGAAATCACCATGGTTATTCATCTTTAGAATTTTCAACCCCATAATTAGAAGATCAACCTTATCTTCAATCATGTCTATGAATGTATTAGGGTTAATGCCCTTCATAAAAATATCCTTCCTATGGAATCAACGCTATCTCCATGCTCACCATTTCCACAAAAGATCCTTCTTATGAACTCATCACCCCCTTTGAAAGAAAAATTATCAATATAAAACTTATTAGAAAGTGAATAAATGGATTGGATAGTTTATATACTTTGGTAGAAACCACCAAGGCTATCCATCTTTGGAATGTTAAACCCCATAATTAGAAGACCAACCATGTCTTCCATCAAGTCTATGGCTTAATATCCTCCTCCCCACATGGGAAAGTAGTTGCTTGGACTTCCTCTTTGGGATAGATATATTGATTCGTAGTTGGAGCAAAGACTTCCATATGATCTTCATTTAAAGAAACTCCTAGAGATATGTTTGTTTATTTCTTATACACAACATTTTTGGGACAATGCCTCAAAATATGAAGTGCTTCTCATGTGGCAAACTTTTGTTTTTCCTAGGTTACACACGCAGGGAAGACCCTCGGGTACTTCCGCTCATTTCTATGATGGTACCTAGGAAAACCCTAGATTCTTCAAGTCACAAGTTAGGTCAAAAACAAGGCTTGAAGCTCTTACAATGATGTACTCATTTAGAGCACAACATGTTTCTTGTGAGAATTGAACATGGGTGGGGAGGATAACAATCATTCCTCCCAACCATCTAGGCTAAACCCAATTAACAATCTCATGTGACTACCTACCATTCTATGGTTACATAAAGATATTAAAACATATATCAAATCACATATAATCAACTATGGATATTGGTCTCCTCTATATCAATTCATAAAGTTATTCATTAGAGAACTTTTGAGGTCTAAAATGGGCCTCAAAATAAAAATGTACAACCAAAACCAAGTTTATAAAAAACAATAGGATTGAAGACGATGATGTCAACCATGGGAACTGATTCACCATTTTTGTAGTAAAAATGTAAAAAGATTAAAAAACAAAAAAACCAAATTTTCAACTCGTATTTCCAACTTATCTCCCTACGATTTTACTCAAGTTTCAAATGGAATCACTCATTGGATGCAGAATTTAATTATTCATCCAAGGAGCACCCATGTTGCATACTTTCGGTAGACCCTGCTACACGAAAAATGAGAAATACATGAAAACATGTGATTAAAACGTGATTGCAATCACATTTTTTCATGTATTTCTCATTTTTCATGTAGCATGGTCCATCGAAAGCATGAAACATGGGTACCCATTAGATGAGGAATTAAATTTTGCATCCAACGAGTGCTCATGCTTGAAATTTGAGCAAAACCACAGGGAAATAAGTTGAAAATACAAGTTGAAAAAAGAAGAAGTTTTTTTCTCTTTTTCCCTCTGAAATTTGATGATGTAATCTAATCTTATGTTATTATTTCCACTGATATTTTATAATATTCCTTAGGAGGTCCATTTTAGACCTCAAAATTTCTCTATTGGTAGATAAAAACTCACTAGTTCTTAACTTGGGTTGTGCCCTATGGTCAACTTTCTAACAACTCTCAGTTTTCTAACTAGCTACTCCAAGTGGTAAACACAGGGATAAGATTCACTAACCCAATTCTAATGTGTATTATCTTATTTATTATCTTAGTTACCTTATCAACATCTTGCTAGCTCTTCATATGTTTCTTTGACTCTTTAATGTCATCCCTTATGCCATGACCTTTGATATCCCTTCAACATGTCAATTGTTGTTTACTCTTCAATGTCGTAGTTTATGCCATGACATTTCAAATCCCTTCAACATTCTACTTGTCTCCATCATGTTGTTCTCATATAACATCGTTTATTCTTGTCATGTTCACCTTACTTTCTCCTAGTCTTATTATTCCATACACACTATTTTTCATCAATTATTTATGCATCTCCATGCTTTATCTTCATCCCACTCATTAAAATAATGACATCCCACATTCACTACATAACTCAACTACTATGTGCTTTCTTCCCCAATACTTGTTGATCACTGGGATTGATCAAATCTTAAAAACATTTAAGGAAATAACATCCCCTCTCCTTTTTATAGCGGTGACATTCCTCTTTAACAAATAAAATCAAATTAAAGAAAACACAGAAAAGAAAAAGCTTGAGATAGGACTAGGCCTTAAATATTCACAATAATATGGTATACCCAATCATACAAACATGAATAAAATTGAATATCATCAATTTCGAGCACAAATGTAAGTTAAAAATCACATATTTGGATAGACGAAAGTAATCATGAATGCATTTGCAAAGAACGTCAAAAGCTAATTACATTTAGAATCATGGGGATGAAAAGAGTTACACCCTTGCAATTTTAATCTTATAACTCAAAGTCAAAAGATCACACTAGACATGAACTCTTTGTAGTTCTTCGAGGAACCTTTTTTGAAAAAATATATAGATGTTCAAGTAAAAGTTTATATCCGAGAAATTAAAATGCATTCATCCATTTTAGGATAGGGTTGGGACTCTTGCGAACCCAATAAATAACAAAAAGAAAGTGCTAGAAAATAAGATTCTCATATGGGTTGAAGACTCCTTCAATTTAAATATTGGATGTGTGTTGAAGACCTAATTGTCAAAATTGTGGATGAGTAATTTTGAAGTTGTTACATTTTTTATAACATCTTTGAGCCATTATTGGATGTAATCACGTAAAGGTGCATTGATCCTTGGAATTCAAATAAATCATCTCCAATCACCTTTAAATCATAATCAACTTGATGTATTATCTATAATTGGTCTTCATTCTTGCTAACAAAATTTATTAACCATTTCTCAATTTCCCCTTTAGGAAAATGATCCAAATCATAGGATGAATGAGACTTAAATATTGACACAAGAATAAAAATTAAAATTTCCCAACAAGTCATCCATCCCAACACAGCACACTCAACTGCAAAGTTCTCATGAGATCTAATGCATTAATGTCATTGTGATCCAAGTTTTTTAACGAAGGAAACTTCATGAATGCCAAAGGAATATGTCACAATGCTTAAGAGAAATATTGCAAAAAAATAGTATAATATGAACTCAGAATATTGCATGACGCGTAAAAGAAATATTGTGTAAAAACATTATAATAAAAACTCAATGTGTTAGAAAAATATCGTAGAAAAATAATAGAAGAGGAACTCAAATATTTATAGAAATGGGTAATATACCATGAGACTACATTATGAGAAAAAGGATGGTTTACTCCACAGTGAAGTTACGTATTTATACTTTTTACTGGTATCTTTCACTGAGAGTCAGTCCTCTTGTTACATTTCAAACAAAATCCACGGGTGAATATTATGGGTGAGTATCATAATTACCACGGTAAAATTGAAATCATCGTGTGATTAGATTCTCACGTTAATATTATGATTTATTTTGTATATTATCATGCATTATCCATGGTTTTAACAACCATTGGTAGAAAAAATAATTATTAACTGAGGTAATTATTTTCCACCTAGACCAATCCTCCCCCCTTAGGAAGTTGTTGTTCCCATTGCATAAAGTTCCCTCATCACATGAGGAAAATTATGTTGAACTTGGTTCCTAGTGAACCACTTGACCTGGTGATGAAGCCTCCTTGTGTTAAACACTCAATATAGTTGTATGTTCTGTTGGTGAGTGCCCTTCATCTTGGTGTCCATAATACCATTAGTTGTACCCTGGAAATTACATATAACCTAATGTTGTTCATGTTGTTTTTTTTCTTATTATTGGATATTGATAGGGCATCATGAACCTGTTGTTGAAAGTGTTGAAATTGTTCAACAAATTTGGCAGCTCAATGGGGGGACTTTGTTGGTGAGGTGAATATATCTCTGGGTCCTTCTACAAGCTTGTCCAGTTGCTTGTGTTCTATAGAGAGAGCTTGCATTGAGGTTGTTGTGGTTGCAGGGACTTGTTATTCACCTTATTATTGAACCATGGAAAGGACAAACTTGGAAGTATGAGAGACTACCTTCTTACATAGTTTTGCTGAGATCAATGAAAATTGCAGTAGTCGGAACTGTTAGCCACCTATAAAATTTTTTATAGAAAAAGGTGGCTAAAAATTTTTGGAGCCTTCAAGGAACAAATTTTATTGCTAAAAAGTGTTGGCTATTGAAGACTCTTGAAGGCCTCATGCCTCTGTCCAAATCTTCACTACTGTTCCCTTTTTTATACTCAGAAATTCTGTTGATTTCATGAGAAAAGACTGCTGCAAAATCATCATTTTTCCCCCTCCTCCACTCAAAACTAACCTTCATTTGCTCCCCTTTTTCTCCATAAAATTCCTCTATTTTTCATGATTTCCCTTCTCCCATTCGTGAAAATCCTCTTTACATAGTTTAAAAATCATTTTTAAACTATACCAAAACCCCCAAATCCATTGAAAACATCGAAAATTTTCATAAAAAACAAGTTTTTACTACTAAGGACTTAAGCCCCCTTGGGCTAAGTCTTAAACTAGCTCCCCCACATGCCCACACCCTAGAACTAGGTGCTAGAGCCTTTTAGCACTTATCGCATCTAAAACACAGCGAGCACAAGTCTTTTTGTTGTAGACAAACTCCAATGCGATTGGCCCTCTGTTCCATAACCCCCGATCATAATGTTTCTCCATACAACCCGTGGGCCCGCAATCAGGCGCTAAATCACTGTGAGAATCCATCTCCGATCCATTTTTTCCTTTGTATATCAAAAAACCCACTTATCTAAAGTTTCGATCTAACGCACCCATATAACGATTTTTAAATGAAAAATGGTTAGATTAAAAAGACCCTAAGCGCAATCGCATCGGAGAATTCCAATGGGTTGATTGAAAGACCGCATCAAAAATTCTGATGCGATTAATTCCCATATGTATAAACTCCACCCTCCGCTTTCCATTCCATATAACCTACGCTCGGGACCAAGAGTTTAAGTCCCGAGGCGCCAATCACATCGCAAAAATCGTCGGCTGATTGAGAAAGACCGATCAAAATAAAATGATATCCCATATGTATAAATCCCGTCTCGTCTCTTTCCATATAACCTATGTCCGAGACCAAGAGTTTAAGTCCCGAGGCACCAATCGCATCACAAAAATTCCACACCCTCCGCTTTCCATTCCATACCATAACCTATGCCAGGACCAAAGAGCTTAAGTCACGAGGCACCAATCACTATCATAAAATTCCAATGGGTAGATTGAAAAGCCCGAGCCCGAGGCTCCGATTGCGATTAGCCCTTTCTTATATACACCCTGGGCCCATCATGTTCCATATAACTAAAGGCCCCGCAGATTGGCGCCAGCCATTTCATACATATATATTTCGCCACCAAAACCTTTGTTTTATTAGATTTTTGAGTTTTCATACATTATAAAGGGTTTCCGCCAGTTTGCTTTCAAAAGCAATCTCCGCCGTTGATCTTGGACTGATCAATCGGCCAGCACTCAATCGCATCGGCAATTTCCATTTGCACAATTTAAATCATTTATTTTCCACCCCCGATTGTCGATCCCCCAATTGGTTGTCGACTGTTGATTTCCTCCCCACCTTCCTCAGATCCGATGGCTCTAATTCGCTCCGATCATTAACCCTTCCTCCGCCCTTTTAAACCCCTCCAATTCACTTTCCGTCATCGATCTGATCTGCAGATCGATGGTCAGCGCTTAATCACATCACAAGTTTTTTGTCGATCCTCCGATTGGATCTGGACTGTCCACATGTCTAGATCGGATGGTCCCAGAATCATTCCCGTATTATTTCATTGCCCTCCGCCTTCCACCAAAGGGTTTTCAAAACCAATCACCACCGTTGATCATTGCGCGATCGAAGGTTCTGTCTTATTCTTCCCTCTGCTCTTCTTTGACCTTCTCTTAGACGATCTCCACCGTTGGATGACACCATCCAAAAGCCATGCTCTCTCCCCACACCCTCTGAAGCAGTTCACCCACAACTCAGGATTTCTTAATATTGTTTGTGTTTTACAGGTGTTTAAAGGTTTATCCATTATATTGAAAGAAAGGCCAAAGGCTAGGAATGACGATTCACGTGCCTTCGATTCATAAAAGGAAAACCATTTGCATGGTTCAAGATCCATGTTTCGTCGATGCTTCATGGGCATTGATGCCTTGAGAGCCCTCCGCGGCCTGCACATCAACAAGACACACTGTTATTAAATCACAATTAAAAGAGTATCAGTGTCAAAGACAAAACACGGTAGAACATAAGGATTGAAGATAATTTGGGGATTACGGCTAAGAATGATTATCAAAATCCTAATCCCCAGAATTAAAACACAGTTAAAAGAAAATCATAAGTGTTTTGTCAGACAGAAAGGCATCCACTGCCACATCTGAAGAAAATTGATTCCTCTTAGCTACCACAATGCCACCTGTGCCTCAAAGCATTCAAACAGAGGCCGAAGTTATTGTTCAAAATCAGATATTTGCCTCAACGCAGCCAAACAGTTAATTCTGCTGAAAGAATTTAATGACAAAAATATCAGCAGAGTTACTATAACATAATGCAAAGCCTTAAAAGTCAACAAGAGCTCCCACCGAGCTTAAAATCTTTAATGTATATCAATTAATACAGTGAAGCACCTGTAAACTTCTTCATCAAGCCCCTCAAAGGCCGAGTAGTCATCACTCTGTATTAATTGTCTTGAGAGATCTTTTATCAGATCTCACCTCCTCATTCTTCTATAAATAATTCTGTAGAAGATGAGAAATTGTTGGTTGCAGAACTTTGAAATACATTTGAGCTTAGAACTTCTTATTGTAAATAGTGTTCATTGGCCCTTGGAGCTCTGCTTGTGATAGATAAGTTAGGCTGAGATGAGTAGATGATTGCTAAACTAAAGCATTGATCTTAAAGCTGTAACTGGTTTGGAGCATCAATACAAGCTGATTTATGGGATCCTGGTCTATGTCAACGGTGATGTTATTTCTTATTGTAAATTGTTGTTTTATTTCTGTTTTCACTATGTTTCTTCTTCTCTTATAAAGAACAACATGCATAGAGTTAGGACCTACTGTATATCAGTACCCTTCTCTGACTGAAAATATTTATCTATATGTTTTCTTCCAATCTGTGTTATTTAGGAATGATTTAATTCAGTTTAAGCATAGGAATGCTGGCGTTCCCTCATCTTATTGCCTTAGCTGAATATTATTCTTGAATGTTATGTTCAGTATTAGTTAAGTAGAGATGAACTATGGAAGATATGGTGTGCCCTGGTCCTAGTTTTATCCCCAAAGGTTGTCTGAATGTTTCTCTTGGAATGCGTTAAAAGATGGCTAGTTCAGAAGTACTTACCAGATCTTAGGCCATTCTGTGTTATCTTTGTGTTTGTCTTGAAAGTGACCAATTAAAGCAGAGCTAGGAGAGGATTTGTGGTGAGCCCAGCCCGCTAGTTTCTACTCCAAAGGTTGCCTTCAAGTTTCCCCTTTGTTTTAAATTTTTTTCTATTGAAAGTGTATCAAAGGCTGGCTAGTTTAAAAGTACTTACCAGATCCTAGTTTGATTTATGTTCTTCTTAAGTGTTTTTCAAAGGCTGGCTAGTTTAAAAGTACTTACCAAATCTTGGGTTGCTCTTTGTTATGCATCTGTTTAATTTTCCTTCTTGTTGTATCATTTCATTCCATAAATCAATCTTCAAAGAGATCCTTAGACATAGATGACTTGCCCCATGGACCACTCTTGCCTCTTGTTGTTCCAATTAAACCCTATTATGACTCCATAGCCCAATGGACTAAAACCTGCAATTATCTATCTTTTTGGCCGAAGCTTACTCTCATTGCTTGCAACTTCTCAGCAGAGCTAGGAGAGGATTTGTGGTGAGCCCGGCCCGCTAGTTTCTACTCCAACAGTTGCCTTCAAGTTTCCCTTTGTTTTAAAATGTTTTCTATTGAAAGTGTATCAAAGGCTGGCTAGTTTAAAAGTACTTACCAGATCCTAGTTTACTTTCATGTTTTTCTTAAGTGTATGTCAAAAGCTGGCTAGTTTAAAAGTACTTACCAGATCTTGGGCTGCTCTTTTTTCTCCATCTGTTTAAAATTCTCCTTCTTATTGTACCATTTCATTCCATAAATCAAACTTCAAAGAGATCCTTAGACATAGATGACTTGCCCCATGGACCACTCTTGCCTCTTACTATTTCAATTAAACCCTATTACAACTCCATAGCCCAATGGACTAAAACCTGTAATTATCTATCTTTTTGGCCGAAGCTTATTCTCATTGCTTGCAACTTCTCACCTTTGAAACTCTTTCCATTTAGGACTTTCCCTCAAACAGTAATCATGCTCAACCATCCAAAAACAAAACAAACCCTCGGCCTTCATAACTAGCCTAATATCATTACCCCAAACTTCAAAGACAAATCCATCTTTGTACTTATTGGAGAGATCCCTCTCTGGATTCAGGAGGGCTAGATCTTAGAATCCCAAAGTGGTTGAAACGATGTTTCTCTCCGTGGTCGGACTTTTGCCAATCTTGCTGATCACAGGGAGCTAACACCTATAAGTCATTAACCATTTCAATGTAAGATTTGTTAAAAATAGAAAAAATGGCTTTCACTTGGTTGAATACACCAATTGGCAACTTATGAAAGTAATGACAGAAAATGAAATACTAAACAATCACTGTACCTATAAGTAATTAACCATTCAGTGTAAAGATTTGGTAAAATAGACAAATGGTTTTTACTTAGTTGGACACAACAATTGGCAATTTATGAAAGCAATAAACTTAAGCATGAGCAGAAAGAAATACTAAACAGAATTTGAAGCAAATCTAGTTAGAAAGCATTAAAAAAACCTCCTTAGGCAGCAGGGGTCCTCTGCTACCAATTTGGTGAACTCCTTAACTCCTTAAAAGTGTGATCAAAACAACATCCGGGAACTAATATCCTTTATTAAAACAGAGTTTTTATAAAACATAGTATCTTACTGTATTTCTGAACTTGTGCTACAAAAGACTTAGCTTTCTCAGTTCTATAGAACCTTTATTTATAAGGAAATTGCATAAATAACTATGAATAAAGATAGCTACAGGTGTATCTTCAAATTACAATCAAACTGGGACTCTTAGGACTCATGATTTTCTATGGAGCAAATCAAGAGTCCTAATTTCTGTATGAAATGGCCTCTTTGACTTTAGCTTTCAGATTAGATCCCTTCAATTGTCGATCTGGTCCTTGTGGATAGGAAGAAATCCATGTAGGAAGGATTCTGAGACTACCCATGTAAGCCATTTATTCAACTGACACCTGTAACATATTCAAACACAAAAATAGCTGTAGTGATGACCACATCTTCTATCATCCCCTTGGGCTCGACATGGGACCTATATTTTAATTCAAGCACTGTGCGTGTAGGTCTGAGTCCATGGAGTCCTAGGGAGATGAAGAGGTCTTTAGTCATGACATTAATGGCTGCCCTTAGATCAATCAAGGTATTGGTTATAGTTTGATTGTCAATATGGACAGTCACTATAGGGTTCCCTGGGTCATTATATTTAGTCAACAAAGGTTGATAAATCATGAGATCGGAAAGTTTACCCATGATATGGATAGTAGAAGGGTCTTTAGGTTTTCTTCCAGGATTTTTGACACATAGATCCTCACTGTTTTAGCATATATAGGTACTTTCTTAAGATATTGTAACAACAAAATTCACACAAGCAAATTTTGCAGTTCCTTGAGAAATTCGGATTTAGGTTGTGAGGCCAGCCCAGTTTCAGTTAATCGTTAAGGGTATGGAGGATTTTAAATGCTAATAGCTGAGTCAGATATCACATATGCACCAGCCTTGCTCGGATTGGCTTTCGTAGAAACAACAGATCCTCCTGAGCTGGCTGCTACAAGTGTAACAATGGGTGTTGTATCAACTGTTACATGTGTAACAATTTCCTCAGAATCGCCCATATCCTTTATGGGTGACTCACATTATTTGGTAATAATGGGAGTATGTTCAGGTCTGATTACTTTCCCTGATCAAAGCTCAACCTCATTAAGTTCAATAGGAGTAATAAGATAAGTCTAGAAGGTAACCAAAGCATCCATTCTTTGGGCTGCCTTATTGTTCGGATTGGGGTTAGGTTGCACAGGTAATTGGGGTCGGACAGAAGGTGTAGGATTTTGAATAGAAGGTAGTTGTAACTGCTATTGTTGTATTGGTAGTGCAGGGTGTGCTAGACCTTGGCCATTACTTCTCCAATTCTAACCCCAAGGATTGGGTTGTGATGGGGGATATTGCATTGGTGGAGGAGACGACCACTAGTTCCATGGTGAAGGAAATTGTGTTGAGGAAGGAGTAGGACACTGCCATGGATATTGTTGACTGTTATAAAAATTATTCCAAGCATAAAAGAGGAAAAATCTAAAGGCATACATGTAGGTCATGGATGCCATGGTCTCTTTGATCCAATGAAATAATAATCCTGGAAATCCTCGCTTGATTCTTAAAGTACCGCTTTCAGTCTGGGAAATTCAGGACATTGATTCGTAGAATGTGCCAACTCACATATATTTCACAGACTGACGCTATTCAGTCCAAATTCTCTTTCCAAATTTTTCTTTTTGCATCAGGGACAAAATATTGCTAAGGATGCTTCGGCTTCTCCTTGTGCTTTCTTAACTTGTACTGTAGTGATTTGTGTAGAGAGAGTGCTAAGGAGGTCGATTTTAAAATCCTCAAATAGTTTCTGATCTCTACTCTTGTTACTCCTCCACTCATGGACTTCTGTATCCGGATTGAAGGGTCCTGAACTGAACTTCTCCCTTTGACCGATCTTCTTGAGCTACGCAGGAAAAGCTTCATTATTTCATCAAGTGATTCTTGTGATATGCCCCCTTTTCCCAATAGGTTCAAATGATCCAAAAAATCATCTCTTATACCTCTTAAGAATATTGGCTTTAGAATTTTCAGGTCTAGGTTAATGAACTTATACCTCTGTAAATTTTAATGAAATCGCTCCATATAGTCTTCCAGGCTCTCTTCCTCCTTTTTTGCAATTCTGAAGGTCTCGTCCTTCAAATCCCTAGTTGAACAGTAATCTTGATACTTAAAGAGAAAGGCCTTCCTCATGTCATTCCAGGTTCGAATCGTGCTAACACCCAGTCTCATGAATCATCTTAATGCTGCTCCTTTCAGAGTAGCAAGGAATAATTTCAGCTTCTGGGCATCTGAAGTGTAGTCATAACCTCTACACAACACATCAAATTCGAAAAAAAAGGTATCAGGATCTTCAACAGCCATCCCTTGAAAGTATGGTAGGGATGATAAAGGAATATTCTTCACAAGAGCCTCATCCTGTGATTCTACTATCATGAATTCAAAAGTAACGGAGCTATATGTCTTGACATTCTTGTCTCCCATGGATGATTCTTCCTCATGGTATGAACTAACGTGAGAGTGTGTTGGAGATTGATAAATAAAAGGATCAGTTTGTTCTAGTACCAGCTATTTAACAACACTACCAGCGTCCAAATGATGATCACTTAAATTATGTTCCTCAAGTCCCTGATGCTCCCCACTGGTCTCTCCGTGTCCTTCAATTCTTAGATCCTGATCAATGATTTTCCACTATTGTTTTGAATCTAGAGTCTTGATATCAGGAGTGGATATGTTGTTTGAACTGTGGTGAGGTCCAAACACGGAAGATACCGACGGCCTAGGCTTTGATATGGTAGTTGCTTTTTGTGGTCCTATCTTCCTATTATCTATGTATGACGTAGAATGTTCCTTTTCTGCCCTTGAGATCAGATCTCCAAAGAATGTCTTTCTTCCCAAATCTGCACTCTTCTTTTCCTTCTTACGACCTGTCTTTCTTGTAGTTAGTAGAGTGGGGGATGTCTGTAGATGTTGATATCATCCTACTAGCACACATGTATGTGTATCAATTAAACCTATAAGTGCTTCAGTTTCTATAGCAGTGAGCCCGCTCAAGTTCGTTAGAAATATGTGCAGGTTCTTACCTCTCGTCTTACCTCCCAATGACTATATAGCTGAAGACACCCTAAAGAAACATCAAAAAATTTACACTTCTAAGTGTCCCAGCAAGACATTGGTGAGCCCGCTCAAGTTCGTTAAAGAGATGCGCAGGTTCTTACCTTTCGTCTTACCGCCCGGCGCCCATAAATTGTGTCGCTGGAGACACACTAAAAAATGCCCAAAAATTCACACTTCTAAGTGTCCCATCAAGACATTGGTGAGCCCACTCAAGTTCGTTAGAGCATTGCGCAGGTTCTTACCTCTCGTCTTACTGCCTGGAAATTGTAGACTGGGTACACTCTATCTTCTAAGAAACAACTCTGGTTGATTGGATCGTCACTGCCATCCCCAGAAATGACACCAAAATTTTGGGCTATATTAATCACTATTTAAATGACTAAAACAGTACACATAAATTATCAATCCAGAGACGTATTTTATTTCAATGACAGTCGCACTGTTTGTGCCGATACACCCAACCAGAAGTAAACCCAAATAAAGGAAATCGTTGCTGAAGTAAATGCTGGAAGGAAATAACTCATGCAGAAATAAAATGATCTACAAGACTGTAATCACACCTAAATTAATATGTTCTAGCGCGTCACACAACAATTATCTAGCTGGTATCTTTGATCTCATATGTGTAACAACATATAAAATATTGAAATTGAAGCAGATATATTCACAGCTGAAACAAAAACAAAAACACTTCTACTAATAGATAAACAAAATACAAACACATATACACAGATACCTTAATCATTGCAATCCCTGTTAAAGATAAGGGCCCTTCCTCCCTAGCAGGGCACAGGTAGAGAAAGAACTTAACGGAAACAAAATCGAATAACGCATGTAACAACAATAACAAGATAATTTGTATTAATATGAGCAAAATTACAGAGCCAAAGTAATGTTGTTCTCCGCTAATATTTAGACCTCAAGGGCCAAGAACTATATAGTGGTTACATCTCAGAAAAAGGAGGGATGGATCAGTCATGAGAATCTTATGATTCTCATGCTGATCGAAATAGAATGCATATGGTTATAACCACTTCTTAATAAAATTCTGAGTAGAAAATTATATATTATAATCAAAACCACCTAGAGGTTGTTATCAAAAAATACAATACTTAATAACTTCTACAGCTATCACGATAAATCACAATTGTAGCATAACAGATAGAGGACAGGTCAACATCAGGAGTTGACGAGGTCCAGTCAGCGGTACAACTGTATCAGCAGTTGGTCAGTGGGTCTGTAACAACATGGTGTAAAAAACTCACTGTAACAACACACCCTTAACTTTTCCTGTATGCCTCGTGCTTGGGATATTTTGTGCTACAAATGGCATCTAGAAAGACAACAAAAAGACCATAGATTTTCTCCAAACATTCATCCTCAATTAGTCATAAAAAGGCATGATACATCATAATAATTGATGAAATGGAAGAGTAATGAAAATAAGGTGAGACAACTCAAGTTAAGATAGAATGGTAGGAAAAAGAGACAAAGATATTCCAAATGGTTATAGTCATGAGGTAAAATAGGGGAAACAAATGTAGGAAAAGTGTGCAAAACTAGCACCCAACACATGCGTATCAAGTGAATTTACATGAATAAGGCTTCAATGGATGATCTCATTATCTTGAACATTTCATCTGCATTGACCCTTGGTTACCCTTGTATTCCTCGAATGCACTAATCATTTGCAGTTTTGAATTACACCTTTCAATTAAATTTTAAATGCATATTTAATATGGATTTTGGATGAGTATGTGATACGACCTTGGACTAATTCAAATTTAATTTCTTTCAGCTAAGGAAGTGTAACTAATGAACCAATGCTTTACAAACCTCCCTCGGGTGCTATAGGATCCCCTAGAGATAATCCACCACTCTAGGTCTCCCTTGGGCGCTATAGGATCCCCTGGAGATAATCCACCACTCCAGGTGTCCAACCCCTGAGTTAAACTAGCATTTCAATGAAATAAATCCCTAGTCGCTCCCATGAAAATGCCTCCATGCGACTGAAACCATCCATTCACTCCCACAAGCTTGCAAGGGAGAGATTGTAGTATTTTTCAGCTAGTTATGTGCCAGAGACTGCAATATTTAAGCCACCTTTTCAGGGCTAGTATCTAAACCAATGCCCGAAACTTGATGAAACTTTCCAAGACAATAAATGAAACAAATGCAAATCCTCTTACACCAAAAATTTATCAAGGACTTGACCTAACCAAGCCTAAATATGACAGACATTATGTCAAACACATGATGAACATGAAATCTACAGGTCATGAATGCATATATGAACATAGAGACCTGCAAATTATTTTAGGTTTACCAAGAAGGAAAAATGCTCTCACACAATAGCTGCAATAAAATCTATTAGGTCATGCATTCATTAACCAGTCATTTATCAACCAAACATGATAAGATCCATAACCAAATTCTGTCATAAACCATGCTTATAACCAGCATGTAACCAATAGAATAACAATGATAGAACAACCAATAAAGCCACATAATAACAAGTATAATTACTCATAAAATTAAGATAAACTTATCTCTTATTAAAAATAGGAAAAATACAAGTAGGTTTGGGACTTCCACTTACAACCTGACCATAGATTAGCTAAACCAAATCTTTCTTTCAGCCAATCACCCCCGTGCCATATTCCAAGCATGAATGTGGGATTTCATGGGATAAACCAATCCTTAAAAAACAAAGGGAATTCTTAGGTTAAACCAAATCCACCGTTACCATACCGTGATATCACCTAAACCAGTATCGAGATTACAAAACCAAACCGACCTTAGAAGCCTCAAAATTTCTTCTTTAATAACTTGAGGAATTTTCCTGTCTCCACCCTCAAGATTTGCCATGTATCCCACCATTACTGGTCAAGGTATTCCTGGGCCTTTGGTAATTTTCCTGAGACCACCACACCTGGATCCAAAATATTTCGTCAATCCAAAGCTCAAACTGAGAAAAATCCAAACACACCATGGCTATCCAGAAATGGAAAGGCAAGGATAGAATCCACTATCAAACCAGAAAAAAACCTATGCAAATGAAAAAAAAAAGAACCAAATACTTATGACCGGATAAGTATCTTTTTTCACATTAGCTATCATTTTCCCTTATTTTCGAATCATTACATAAACATTTCCATATCTACTCATGATTTCAAAATATGCATTGATTTCAGTAATGTGATAATTTTTTGATCATATCATAAGTATGTATGCCTTTCCATGCTGTACAATTGTTGTGCAGTACGCTACTCTTCTATTTTGTTGATTTGCTACAATATTGATACTGCATTTCTACAGAATTTTTTCTGATTAAACTTTTTTGCATGCATATTATCTGTTTCCATTCCAAACTAACACTGTAGATTCAAGAAAATTGCATACAGAATTGTGATTTGTTTACAGGAGAACAAAAAATATCGGAGGGAAATCCTATTCGCAGCACGACCACATTATTGCAACGAACAGTAAAGGCTCACGCAACTTGCAAACACGCACAATTCTTCAGACATGATGTGCTTGCATGTCTTCCACCTTTTGCATCACTTTCAGTATCTGCTCAGCCTACATTAGCTTCAAAAAGGCCAGTCCCTACATGTCCTTCCACATTTTTTCGGAGGTAACACTTGAGGTAAAATAGCATAATTTTCTGATTTATTATGAATTTAGGAGAATTTCATGAAAATCCATTGAGCATTATTTATCATCATTTATTCCACATCTTTACCACTTCCCATTTTTTTTTAGACGCGTCTCATCTTTCAGTTTGGGGGAGTGTTGATTTCCTTCATTTCTTTCTTATGACCATGTCAGTGATCTTCTTTGATATTCTTATTCATTCTCAACACCTCCCTTATTCCATGTTGTTTTACACCAAGCATGGATTTCAACAGATTGTAGCAACCACCTCTCTTTGTTTTCTAGCATCGCATGAGGACATGCTAATTCTTCAGTTCGGGGGAGGAGGGGGGGGGGGGGGCAATTGCTACACATGATGGATGTTTTCCACTTTCTTTCTCATTTAAGGCATACAATTTCATTTGTATATAGTGCAGAAATTGTTTTGCATATATATTTAAAATTAGAACTGGATTCTTGTGATTTCTGGACAACAAAGAGGTATCATTAAAATACACAAACCTAGATAATTTCACGCTAAATTAGTTCATAAAATTTCGAAAATTATGCACTATCACCTACAACCATTTTGTTTATATCTCATGATCCGTGCATCAAAACGATCTGATTTTTGAGAAAATGGTTAATGAAGTTTGTTGTTACTTATGTCACATTTTTCTGCAACTTCATATACATATAGTTGAATGTCAACTGTAAAAATTGTTATGCCTTTATCAAGATTGCTAAAATTGAATATTCATTATTTGAGGAAAAATTCATTTGTTCCATCCATTTCATGAGTTGGGATGAACAATTTTTGCTTGGTTAACACATGGGTTTTGTCTTTGGGTTGCATGAGGACATGCAATATATTCAGTTTGGGGGTATGTTGGGCCGTGAATACGACCACTTTTTAACACTTATTTCATCCATTTTTACTCTTATTTATCATATCATTTATTATAATTTATTATATAAATCCATTTTATAATGATTTATGCTCTTATGGATGAATATTATTTATTCTCCTTTATTTTTAATAAATTGATTATTATTATGCATAATTTTATCAATGATGGTTTATTAATATATTTTGTAACAACACTCACCATTTTAGCCTCCAAGATATTTCTTAGATTGCAAATTTGATCTCTAAATCATCATCAAATATTCCAACTCAAAAATTCGTTGGAATAAGAAGTGACAGTTTTGCGGTTGAGATTTTAGGAAAATGAAGAAGAATCTGGAAAATCCGAAACATGGGTTTTGTTTAGAACGGACCAAATTAGCTTTTTCAAAGAATGGTTTACCAAAATTCGGCCTGTATTGAGAGAAATGCAGGGTTCTTTGAGCATGGTTTTCTCAGATTTGCTGTTGTGGCCGTCCTCCAAATTATCTCAACTTCAAATCCAAATTCGACTTGCTCTTGTTGAAAGATTGATGGAAATATATTTTCTTGTTGATCAACTTGTTAGGAACAATCCAATATTTTTATGAGAGATCATATTTACTATTTAATTTCTCCTATTTCTGATTATAAAAGAAGAGCATGTATTATGTATTGATGGGAGAGGATGGATGAGAGATGGAGAGATTTATTGTTGTAATTATAAAATTCCTCATCGAATCTCATTGATTAAACAGAGATCAACTATTTGTAAACGCTGTTATGCATGATTAATACAAGAACGTGTTGCCGTTTAACTTCTTAGTCCTGCAGTAGCTCAACGGTGTTTCACCGGTGGTTGAGGGTCCGGCCCTGGTGGATCGATCCGTTATTTGTATCTCTACCTTTTCATTATTGTTGTGAGATAGTTCATATTTTCTTTTACTACAGTTTGCAAGTTAATCGATTTTCTGTTTAATTTCTTTGATATCAGTGTGTTATATTAACGAATCGCGTTGTTGTTCTTTTATTATTTAACAAGAATCTCAACACTGTATAATTTATCTTGTTAATACCTTAATAGAGCTTTGATGTTCTATTTCCATTATGGTTTCATTCCACTTGATGTTCCGCTTGATTGATATTCATTACAAATTGTTGTTCAATAGGATTGGTTATTCGATTCCATTAATTAGAGTTTGTTGTTCAGATTTATTAAATAGGATTCGTTGTTTAATTCCTTTAATTACAAATTGTTGTCCATTTACTTTGTTGTTCATTTCTTTTGATTAATTGCAAAGAGTTTGTTTTTAAAGAGTTTTCCCATTTTAATTTCAATAAAAGCTTTAGTTCAATTTCTATTTCCTTTTAATTGCTTTAAAGCAGGACTATCAACTGTAGAAAACATTGGTTGTTGCTTCCTCGTTCCTAGATTGACTGTCTTGTTCCAGTTTGATTTCAATTGCATCAATTTCTGGAGGAATGAGTTATTGCTATTGTATCATTGATTGATGTTTGCTGAGTGAATAGTTGGATTTCAGAGCATTTGAGTTTATGTTGTTATAGTTAGATTTGTTTTTCAAGCATCCATTTACTCTTGCATTTAGAACACTATACTACATATTGAAAAGCATTACTCTTGGATAAATCACTGCCTCAGACTGATTACACTCTTGAAACAAAAAGTCGTTCTCGGATTGATAATTAATGTAGGATAAACAAGCGTTAAAAAGACAGATTTTATACCTCAACATTTTGGCGTCGTTTCCGGGGAGAGTGTATGCCATTTAGAAAGAGTGATGCATATTTAATTTTTTCTGCTTAGGAAGAATTGGGTATTAAAGACGGAAGGTAAGAACCTGCGCACTGAGCAAGAAACACACTTGTTCACTAGCTCGCTTCACAGCAGAATTGAGTGAAATCTTAAGGTAGGAATGAATGCTTGCGTTTTCTTGAATTTTAGAGGTAGAATTTTTGAAAAAAACTCTTGTAATTCCACTCGAGTAGTGATGTAAGCACCACCCATTTCACTAACCAATTGACAAGAAGATTGGAAGGAGGATCCTTAAAGAAACACATGAAGAACATCCTCTATTATGGTAAGAAATGGCTCACATTGCAACTTTCGAATTCCCTATCAAGGATCTAGGAGGAGTGACACAAATGCACATAATTCCCCCATTGTCTCTACCAAATTTTCATGGTTTGACAAATGAAGATCCAGATACATTCTTATTTGAGTTTGAAATACTTTGTAGAGGATATGATTATTTTACTAATGATGAAAGATTGAAAGTGTTTCCTCTTACTCTAAAAGGAGCAGCTCTCCGATGGTTCATGAGCCTAGGTGGGAACTGCATCCAAACATGGGAGGACATGAAGAACATATTCTTGAAGAAGTACCAAGACTACTGCAAATCCAATGAAGATATTTTCGATATGATACAAGGGGAAGATGAAAGCTTGGAGGACTATGTAGAGCGATTTCGATACAACCTTCAAAAATCAAAGCATAAGCATTTGGAAAAAGAGATCTTGAAAACACTCTTTCTTAAAGGAATCAAAGATGATTTTTTAGAACTCTTAAATCTGATAGGAAAAGGTGATGTTTTTCAGTTATCATATGATGATGTTTGTGAATTTTGCATAAGGTATTCAAGAGGAATTTCTAAGGCTGGTAAGAATTCTAGAGAAGTTTCTTCTTTCTTTTCTAAATTTACTACAAGAACAAGAGACATAAGAGCTGAAATCAAGGTTTTATTTGAAAATTTTAAATATGATTTTATTAGCTCTCTAAATTCACAATTGAATGTTTTGCAGGTTCGGAAAAATCAAGAATTTGATGAAGTGTTTTGCCCTCATTACCGAAAGGAGCATCCCATAGATATTTGTTCTTCCTTATCTAATTTGGAAGTGGCATATCAAAGAGATGGGGAAGCTGCAACAAGGTCAAAAGGTATGGTTCAAAACACTTCCTCTCCATTCTCTTACTTGCATAATCCATTATGGAATACTCATATGTTAGGGAAGCCATGCCAATCTCAATATAACCACCACCAATCTTGTCTACAAGTTTGGCATGGTTCATCTTATGATTGCATGACTACTCTCCCTCATCTTGTAGCACAAACACATCTTCCAGCTCTTCCACAATATCTTGCTTGCCCATCAAAATCATCCACTCAACACAATCAACTACATCATCAAGAGGCTCCATTCCCTACACAATCTCCTGCTCAACTCATTCCATAGCCTCACCATAATAAACCAGTACAACATGCATACAGTGTTGAACTGCAAAATTTACCCACCCTTCCCACCCATTCTATCTCACATGCACTATTGGAGAAAACTTACACTGAGACTCAGAATGAATCAAATCCAAAAATTGTAGAAGTTATGAAAGAAAATGAGGTTTCTTCTAGTTTGCACCAACAAACCATTTTAAAAGCTCAAGAAATTCATGATACGATGGCTATGGGAAATCAAGAAAGTAAGGGATACATTGAAAATTGGTTTCACTCCATCATTTTTTTGCAACATCACTCTATGCTTCAACAATTTTTGGCACCATCTTTTCAAGGGAAGTTGGCTTCTCATACCCTAATTTTTATCAACATGCATTTTTCAAATTTGGGTATGTACATACTAGAGGCCTTATTTCTAAAATGGTTCCACTAGAAATACTCTTATACATAAACATATTCGATTCTCAAAGAAGAGTAGGATAGTGGAGAAAATAAAATAAATAAGGAAATAAAACAAACACATTTTTTTATTTTTGTAAAAATAGTTGTTTCTTTGTTGCAACACGCTGTGAAATCAACATTGATGATAAATATTCTAATTTATTTGTGTATGCAGATTAATTATATAGCAAATAAAAATTCCACAAATACTTATATTCATTTCTATCATCAATATGGAAAAATTTCTTGAATATCATTTTTTTGGCTTGCAGGCTTGATGAAATTTCTGAAAACACAGTTGGGACAGTCATGTTTTGTGGGACCAAAAGTGAATATTTTTAAAAATTGTTTCTATAATAAGTAGCCCTTGATGTATAATTTCCAACCCAATGTGAATCACTCCATTTGGATTTGAAACAAAAAAGTTAGAACCAAAACATTGACAGGGTGTTTAGTAGGCAGCTCAACAATAGAGTTGGGACAATCAGTTTTGGAGGCCTAAATGACTATATTTTTAAAACCTGTTTCTATGGTAGATGCCTTTATGAATCTAGTTTACAACTCAATTTTAATCACTCAATTTAGATATCATATGAGGAATTTATGACCCAAATACTGACTGCCTATCATAAATCAACACTCTTGAAACTTTGTTTTCTCGGCTGTTCATTAACGTATTTGACCCATCAATTCTTCTTGTCTTAAAAACCTGTTTTTATTGGAGATAAATAAATGAATCTAATTTAATTTCCAATTTTAATCGGTTCAATCCGCCATCAAACGAAAAATTTATGCTTGAAATATCAACTGTTGGTCTAAGCTGGAAAATCGAAAATGACGCTATTATGCAGGTTGTTCTAAGAAAATTTGACATATCATAGCATTGAATTTTTAAAAAATATTTCTATTAGAGATAAATATTTGAATTAGCTCTCATTTGGCTTTGGAATCACTCAAATAGGACGAAAAACAAAGAAGTTATGATTGAAACACTGCTAGTTAGCATGATTGGTCACTGTTCTCCTGCAGGTAATAAATTAATTTTACTTTGTCTGTGGATTTGTTCTATAGAGTAACTACTTGTTAGTTTTTTTCATAATTCTTGGATTAGGGGAGGTCGCGCACCTCTCTTTTTCCATGATTTAATGTTTTATTGCAGGTAGATACTCGTTTTTTGCAGGTCTTAGCAGAACAAAAAAGGTCAATTTATGGACGAGCGATTCTTGAAAGAAATTTTAGTGAAACAAGGGCATTTCATCCAGTTCATTACCTAACAGATTCATAATAAGAAGAAATGAAGAATTGGTTTCCATTTGAAGATTCATATCACTGCTGCCAAAACATTTTTCAAAAAGATCATTTTTTCCATTAACAGATTGATATTCCCTTAGGAAATAACATCATAGATGTTGTAACTTAATAAAGTGTTTTTTAATTTTTGATTTCTTTTATTTTTGTGTTTCAGGTGTTGATCCCTCCAAATTTTAGTTTCCGTTCCATTTGCAATTTCACAATAAGGACCC